>JABUQX010010460.1:10000-27500 GCA_015478945.1 Trachelipus rathkii
TGTTTTCTCGTGATGGATTGTCATTGTAAATATAAGAAAAAAAAGTGAAAATAAAATAAAAGAAAAATAAATAAAAGAATCAAAAATAAAGAAAAGCTAATTATTAAAAAATTTGAAAAATTCTTTAACAAAATGGATTCGTTGAATATAAATGTAAGTGAATAATTGTTATTTTTAAATAAAAACTTAGAATGATTTTAATAAAATACATGTTATGTTAGCAGAGAAGAACTTATTTTGTTATTTTTATACTTATTACATGGCTAAAGATGATGTAAAGCAGTAAGTCAATAGAACAAAACGTGGCATAGCTTGATGTAGAGGGGTGCTAGGGGCTGGCCTTACTGATTTACTGATTTATTGCTTTAAGGTACGTAAAATATATGTTTTTAACCCTTTCGCTGCGGATGACGTATGACATACGTCACGAGAATTGTCTATAGTATGACTGATGACGTATATGTTACGTCATAAGTCGTATTCGTTCTATATGTATTTCAGTCATGGAGTCTTTGGTTTCTTTTCTAAATTTACGTTATCCTACATTTATCTAGTGATATTTGGCAATTTTAAGAGCAGTACGAGGTTATAAATACAGGTCTCACCTTTGATTTTAGTCAGTATGAACCAAGCGCAGAGAGCGGCGAGATGTTACAAAGCTCAGTTTCACTGAAAATTTGGCTTAGTATCCTAGATGCGGGGATGATTTTTTATAATTGTATCACCCTTATCCCCCATCCAAATAGCTTTCATCTTTACTCGAGAGCCCCTCAATCTCTTACTTTTCTTCCCTACCCCCTTACCCCCCCCCCCAACCTTTGCCTCAATGTATGCAGAAATTTTCTTATATTCTTCTCTTTTTTATAGTATATATATATATATTATATATATATATATATATATAGTATATATATTTATAATATATATATATATATATAAATATATATATATATACTATATATATAGTATGATATATGATTCAGTGAGAGGAACGAGAGAGAGAGAGAGAGAGAGAGAGAGAGAGAGAGGAGAGAGAGAGAGAGAGAGAGAGAGAGAGAGAGAGAGAGAGAGAGAGAGAGAGAGAGAGAGGAGGAGAGAGAGAGAGAGAGAGAGAAGATGAGAGAGAATTACAAATATATACAGGACAAATCAACTAATGTGCAATATTTTCAAAAAACTAAATGAGTTGCTGGCAATTTGATTAGTTTATCCGGAAATTTATTTTTTTTGTCCAAATTAATTATATGATATATATATATTATATATATATATATATATATATATATATATATATATTATATATATATATATATATATATATAAATATATATATATATATATATATTATATATATATATATAATATATATGAAACTAAAGAAGTTACCTCGCATCATAATACTCGAAACTCAAGATAGGTACAGAATAACTGAAAACATAATATGAATCAGCGTATGAATTTTCCTTGGAAAATCTCTTTAAAATTAACATTTCTTTTAATTAACTTTTTATAATGAAAAACACAGAATTTAATAAACACTAATGGAATAATTAGAATCTGTGTATTAATTTGTATGAAAAAAATGGATTTTTTTTAACCAAAAGATACCCAAGGGTAAACCGCAAGATGCAAGAGTCGGGGTCTCTCGGCCTCCCGGGGACGACGGGGGGGACTTCGTCCCCCCCTGTGTTCCCCGTCGCTCGAGCCCCCTAAAAAAAATTCATAAGCTGATTCCAAATATGTTATTAGGTAAAAAAAAATTCGCTTTTTTTCATACATATTTATGTTATGATTCATTATGTTATTAGTTTATTAACTATCGTAGTTTTTGAGATATAAAAAAATAAAAATAAAAACATAAATTTTTTTTTTTCATTCCGTACAAATTTAATACGCTGATTCCATATATGTTTAGTTTTTCTTGTACCTTATCTTATTTGAGATATGATGCGGGTAACTTCTTTAGTTTGTCCATATATATATATATAATATAATATATATATATATATATATATTATATTATATATATATTATATATATTATATATTTATTATATTATATATATTTATATATATATATATAATATATTTATATATATATTATATATATATTATACAGAAACAAAAAAAATAAATATGTGCATTTTTCTTCATGTGCGTATTTCTTCGTCATGAGCGGTACACACGCTGAGTCAGCGGCCGCAGTGAAAGGGTTGAATAAAAAATTTCATAAATTTTAGTAAAAGTTATTTTAAAACTTGATAGTTATAAAATTTATAAAACAAAAAGTTTATTAACAGTTAATAATATTCTTTGTTCAAAGATAATGATTGATTTTTATGAAGTTTTAAGAAAACTTTGAAATAATTTTAGTTATATTTGAATGAGTATATAAATGTACGTGTAATTAAAACAATGTTTTATAATTATACGTTATGTGTGGTGTAAGTGAGTGGGAGTGTGGTGTGTGTTTTGTGTGTGTGTGTGTGTGTGTGTGGTGTGTGTGTGTGCATGGGTGTGTATGTGTGTTCTAAATAATATAACAATAGGCATGAAGTAAATACACTAAGTATAAAAATAAAATAATAAAAATAATAAAATAATAATAAAAATAAATAAAAATAATAATAAAATAAATAAAAAGTATTAAAACAAAATAAAATAAAAAACATAATGTTAATAAATATATAGTTTAACTGTAAAACATATGAGTTAAAGCAAGTAAACATGATTACAGCAGTACATGAGTTAAAGCAAGTAAAACATTGAAGTGTTAAAGCAGTAAAACGTAAACAAAAGCATACTAATCCCTTGTTGCTAAGTAACACATCTATTGATTTACTGATTTACCTCTTTAAGGTATTAATAAATATATGAGTTTAAAGCAGTAAAACATATAAGTTTAATAGCAGTAAAAAATGAGTTAAGCAGTAAACATGAGTTAATAGCAGTAAAGCAGTAAAACAAAAGCATACTGAATCCCCCCTAGGTGTTAGTAACACGTCTATTGGATTACTGATTTCACTGTTTATTAAAGGTATGTAATGTTAATAAATATATGAGTTAAAGCAGTAAAACATATGAGTTAAAGCAGTAAAACATGAGTTAAAGCAATAAAACATGTGAGTTAAAGCAGTAAAACATGAGTTAAAGCATCCCCCTAGGTGTTAGGTACCACCTCTAATATTCTGATTTACTGCTTTAAGGTATGTAATGTTAATAAATATGTGATTTAAAGCAGAAAACATACTAGTTAAAGCAGTAAAACATGATTTAAAGCAGTAAAACACAATGAGTTAAAGCAGTAAGCAGTAAAAACAAAAGCATTACTAATCGCCCTAGGTGTTAGTAAACCTCTATTGATTTAATACTGATTTACTGCTTTAAGGTATGTAATGTTAATGTTTTTAGTAAAATTTCGTACAATTGTAGTAAAATAAAATGTTTATATATCAGACACTCTGAATTTTTTTCTTCTTACATACAATTTTCTTAAAATTTCGTACAGTTGTAGTAAATATATAAATAATAGGTCTGTAATGAGTTACAGTTTTAGGTTCGCGAAAATGTTTTTAATAAAAATGTTTAAGTATGAAATAAAAATGAATGACTCATAGTATATTTGAAAAGAAATTCTTTGAAATGTTTAAGTATGAAATAAAAATTGAGTTTCTGTTCGCGCGGCGGGTCGCAACTCTGCGGGTGCGGTGTTCGACGTGACTTTTGTGCGGAGGGCGCATCGGCGGCCTTGGTGTTCGCCAATTATGACCTAGGGTAGACTCAATATACCTCTGTTCTATGAATAGTGGGGGTAGAGATGAGCCCATCAAAGATGGATTTCTCAAAGATATCATCAATATCGATGGTATCAAGATGAACGTCATCAAAAGATGAGTCATCAGAAGATGAACCTTCAAAGTTGAGGCATCAATGCTGAGGCATTAATGCTGAGGCATCAAAGTTGAGGCATTAATGCTGAGGCATCAAAATATCGAGTGTGGAAGTGTGGTGTGTGTGTGTGTGCGTGTGTAAGTAAATCTGTGTGCGTAAGTAAATCTGTGTGTGAGTGTAAGTAAATCTGTGTGTGTGTGTGTGTGTGTAAGTAAATCTGTGTGAGTGTAAGTAAATCTGTGTGTGTGAGTAAGTAAATCTGTGTGAGTGTAAGTAAATCTGTGTGTGTAAGTAAATCTGTGTGCGTAAGTAAATCTGTGTGTGAGTGTAAGTAAATCTGTGTGTGTGAGTGTAAGTGCATATGGGCTAGTGTAAGTGTCCATGGCGAGTGTAAGTGCTTATAAGTGTTATAAAAATACTAACTCATAGTAGGAAGCATTCTAGCAATTTGTAATATACACCAATCGATTCCTCATACCTTATAACCTAGGGGTAGATACCCATATTAGGGCTATTCTAGGCTCAGGGGAGGCTAGAAAAGGCTTGAAAAAAGTGGCACTCAGTTGGCACTATGTGGCACTCACTTGGCACTCATTGGCACTCACTTGGCACTCATTGGCACTCATTGGCACTCACTTGACACTCACCTGGCACTCACCTGGCACTCATAGAATAATCATAGAACACTAATGAACATCACTAGCATACATACGTTCAAGTTAAGGAACGAAATATGTGACGGGTGGGCCACGAGTGGCCAAAAATTAGCGTGGTCCAAAATTGACCCATGGTATATGGCAAGGTCAAGGCGAAATATCATGGTCAAACAAGGTAAGGACATCAAAAAAGGGCTAAGTCCTCTAAGGAAGGACAAAAATTACGTGGGTCAAAATTGGCCATGGTATTCTGTCAGCTTTGGAGAAAAGGTCAAGGAACAAAAAGGTAAAGAATCAAAAAAGGGCTAGCCCCTAAAAGGGTGGCAAATTAGGGTGGGTCAAAATTGACCATGGACGACCAAAGGTTGGTAGTGTGTTTTGTACGTGTGTATAAGTGTAATTGTAAGTGTATGTATATGGGTGGGTGTAAGTGTCATAGTGAATGTATGTATATAGGTGTAAGTGTGTGTGTGTGTGTGTGTGTTGGTGTGTGTGTGTGTGGTGTGTGTGTGTGTGTGTGTGTATAGGTGTTCAAGTTAGGATAGATCCATTCGTTCAAGTTAGGAACGAAATATGTGACGGTGGGACACTGAGTGGCCAAAAATTTGGGCGTGGCCAATTGACCCATGGTATAGTGGCAATGGTTCCAAGGCGAAATATCAATGGTCAACAAGGGTTAAGACATCCAACGGGCTAAGCCCCTAAGGGAAGACAAAATTACTTGGGCGTCAAATTTGACCCATGCTAATCTGTCAGCTTTGGAGAAAAGGGTCCAAGGACAAAAAGGTAAAGACATCTAAAAAATTAGGGCTATAGCCCCCGTAGGAGGAAGATCAACATTACCTCGTGGGCCAAAAATTGACCCATGGAAGACCAAAGGGTTGGTCGAAAAAATTAGGGTGGGGTACATACAACGGTTGCTGACGCAACCGTTTGGCGCAACCCTTCTTCGAAGGGTTGCAAAAATCAGGGTTGCCGAAAAAATTAGGGTTGCCAAAAAATTAGGGTTGCCAAAAAATTAGGGTTGCCAAAAAATTAGGGTTCCCAAAAAATTAGGGCTGCCAAAAAATACCGTGGGCCAAAATTGACCCATGGAAGACCAAAGGCTTGGGCGAAAAAAGGTCAAAGGCAAAAAAGGTCAAAGGCCAAAAAAGGTCAAAGGCCAAAAAAGGTCAAGTCAGGTAAAAAATTTGGGCCAAAAAATCCGGTTTGACCAAATTTTAGGGTGGGGTAAAAGAGGCCGTGCTCCAGTTTGCTCAGGTGGGGTAAAAGCGACCGTGCTCCGGAATCCCTCCCATACTACTGCTCGCCATGTTCCTCTGAGTACGCCCCAATGTTCTCCTTAAATTTAGCAAGATGAGCATCAAGGATATGGACTTTGAGGGACATCCTGCAGTGCCCATTTTTCGTAATACCTGACCAAGGTCTTACAAGCTCCTCATAGTTTTCGGCATTGTTTTTCCCAAAGAAGCCACGTATCACTGCAACAAAGCTATTCCTAGCTGCTTTTCCTGTCCTAGTCAGCTTCATCGGGAATTCCTTTCACTCCATGATCTTTTTTATATGTGGTCCGACGAAGACACCGGCTTTGACCTTTACCTCAGACAGCTTATGGAAGAAGCATTGCAGGTAGATGAAGAATAAAGAACTTCCTTATCTAGAGCTGTGACAAACTGTTTCATGAGGCTTAATTTTATGTGTAGTGGGGGAAACAATATTTTCTGGGGGTCCAACTGAGGCTCCATTGAATTGTTTCTCTACACTGAACTCAGTCCGCTATGACCAAATCCGCGTCTTGTAGTGTTTTCTTGCAGAGGCCTCTGATTTGACACCAAAGACAAAGGTAACACGGAAACTTAGTAAAACGCCTTGGAGACCACATCAGGAAGGCAACTCGTCTTACATTCCAGACTTTCCGATCTATTACACATTGGTGCTCTTGTTCATAATTTTCAAGGGCAAGTTAAGCACAATAGCTTCAACGCTGCTGTGCCCCTCTTTGAGCTGCACCGAGTAAGCCAAGGGAAGAGATGGAAACATGTTCTCGTTATGAAGTAGCACAACTTTGAGATTCTTCGATAAACTATCAGTGAAGAGGCGCCACTGGCAGGGGTTACAGGCAATTCCAAGAACCTCAAACAAACCTGTCACATTGTGTCAAAACCAAAACCCATCTTGACTGGTGAAAAAGGTTGAAAAAGAGTGGTAACGTTTTCTCTGACTTGCGACTTTCACATTTTCGTACAAAACGTTCCACAGTTTGAGTCTCAACATCAAAGGCATGAAATTGGACTTTGTGAGACCAAGATCTCTGATCAAGTCATTGATGTCTTCTTGGTTGGGAAAATATGGGTTTCTCTCTTCAGCTACACTATATTCAGGATCAACGACTTCATCGTCTTCTGATTTGCTGCTTTCTTCTGAAGATGGTTGTCTTCTCTTTGAGGGAAAGGGTACAGGGAGCTCAGGAGAGTGTGGCACTTGGGCAATGGACGACGGAAGGCCTGGATATATGATAGCTATATATTGATACTTGAGCTTAAGTTCTCTGTATATATTTCGCCATCTAAGTTGATAGAAGGTTCAAGAAATGAAAATGTGTCATGTATTTAAAAAATATTAATTATCTCTGAAATGCAAATAGATCAGTTTGAAAACCGCGATGTTAAAGTAACAAAATCAAAGTTTGAAGGGAATAATATTATATTTCTTTGATTTCTACATAGAAGCAATTAGGAAATAATGCATTCAAAGCAAAGACAAAAAAAAATTCCTTTTTCTTGTTACATAGTGATATAATTTTTAAAAAGTGTCTTTCAATAATTATTTCTTCCAAGTTTTTTGGTAAATAACCTGTTGCGATACGGTGCGGTGCGGTACGGTACACAAATTCAAAGTTCCTGTGAGGTGTGGTTTTAAAAATATAATAATGTAGTGTGAGATGCTCAACGCAATAGATAGAAGAAGTGAAAAAGAATGACTGGTGGTGCGGTGCTGATGCCAGCCTCCTCGTACGGTGCGGTGCGGTGTGGTAGCGGTGCGGTGCGGTGCTAATGACAATATCCCGGTGCGATGCGAAAAATTCCGGTGTTCGGTGAATCTTAATGACAAGCGACGCAATTTTCATTCACGTAACCAATATGAAAAAAAAAATATTTGTAAGATTTTCATTAGTTTAAAAACTTGTTAGCATTACTTTTATTTTTGTATTTACTATAAAATCCTTTTCAACTGTATAAAATTTACCTTTTTAAATTTTATTTTTCAGAAAAATAACATTTATATCTTATTTAAATGCAAGTCTCTTTTTAAAATTAATTCCCTCGATCGTGAAGAAGCAACAACACAATCTGTGCAATTGAAACCTTTAATATCTGGCAACTAAAACAAAATCTCTTTTGTAGTTGAAAACTTAATATCTGGCAACTAAAACAGAATTTCTTAATATTTGGCATCTGAAACAGAATTTTAATGGGGACCACATTTGGAAAACACATCAATTTAGGACCATTCCATTTGGACCAACCTATATATTCATATATATTCATTTATTCAAATTTTTTGGTATAATTTAACACTTATTTGTGCTTCTGTGTTAGAAGTTTTATAGAATAATTTATACACGCTATTCTAATTTGAAGTTTAACCTTGAAATGGCAGATGGGCAAATGGATGTTGTCCCAAAATTTAAATTACACAATGCAAAAATTAAAATAATGTTAAATTTTGTTTTGGCATTACTTTATAAAAACATATATAGTATGATATAATATATATATATATATATACTATATAGTATAATATATATTATATATATATATAATATAGTATATAATATATATATACGTATATATTATATATATATATATATATATATATATACATAATATATACGGTATATAATAGGTAATTATATAGTATAGTATATATTATATTATATATATATATATATAGGGTATATTATATATATAATATATATATATATATATATAATATAATAATATATATATATATGTATATATAATTATATAATATTTATAAGTATATATATATATACTATATTATATATATAGTATATATATATATATATATATATATATATATATATATATATATAATATAATCAGTAATATATATATATATATATAAATATATATAATATATAATATATATAATAGTAGTAGTAGCGTATAGTGTTATTAGGTATATTAGTATAGTAGGTTTTAGGTATAGGGTATAGTAGTTATTATATATTATATATATATTATATTTATATATAGTATATTAGTTAAGCTAGGGTACTTGTAAACTCTCTTTGTCTGATAGCAAGGGGATGAAAAACCCTTTCTATCATTTGTTTCTTTTCGTGACTGGTGGAGATAAGTTTCAAAACTTATCTAGCCACTTACACACCCACCTTGTGCAGTGCTATGCGCGGATAGGTTTGCAGTATATAGCATAATATGATTATTATATATAATATAATATTATATATATAGTATAGTATATACTTATATATATTATATAGTTATATTAATATATATAGTATATATATTATATATATTACTATAATGATATATATTATATATAATATCTATATATATATATATATAATATATATACTATTATATATATATATATATGATATTACTCTGGAGTCTGATAATTGCTCTATAAAGCAATCTTGCAAAGCTTTCTGGAATATATGGATCAAGCCTCTTCAGTGCTTTACACTCGTACTTGTGAATATCGTGGGCCTCCCAGTAGCAGTGCTCACTGCAGTACCAAAGGAAATCACAATCCTTGCAAGGTTTTAACGTCTTCAACCTAATTTTGGGGTTAAAAAAAAAAAAAAATTAGTTGTTATCTACAGATGTTTTGAAAGTCACATGAAAAAAAAAATTTAAAAAGTAAAAATTGAAAGATAATTTTTAAATTATATGAATGGCAAGATTTTGAGAAGTAAAAATTGAAAATCAGAAATTTTAAATTTTATGAACTTTTATTTTTTTTATTTCAAATACTCTTAAGCTAGAGGAACATTTAAGTATAAACGAAAAGAGGATAGTAAGAGCCATGTTTTTCATGTTTATATATACGAATATATATATATATATATATATATATATATATATATATATTATATCTAGGTATATATGTGAGTAAGTTAGTAGTACGGAATCAAGTAATGGGTAGATGTTATAGGGGATGATGAGATCGCCCGCGTATATATGCTATATATAGTATATATATATATTATATATATTAATAGTATGAGTAATAGTATTATATAATATATTATGTATATATGGGTATAGTCCTATTTTTTGAACCTCTTTTCTATTCAAAATTTTCGAATCTAACCTTGACAAGAAGATTTAAAAAGAAAATCTTAATTCTTTTATTCTTATTACATTTTGTAAGTATGGTTTCCATTTCTGCCTATCAACTTCAACTTTTAATTCCTACAGGAAGTCTCTCTCCTCTCTCTCTCTCTCTCTCTCTCTCTCTCTTCTCTCTCTCTCTCTTCTCCTCTCTCTCCTGCGGTTTCTCACAATCATCCATTTATTGTCCTATTGCTTTAACTTCTTTTTTTAATATTTTTTGAACCGATCATTAAGAAGAAGATCCATATATATCTTAATTCTGTTATTCTTATCTCAGCTCTTAGGTAAGGTTTCCGTAAGGAACGCTTCACTAGCGATCTTCTTTGCTTTCTCTCTGACTCCCTCTGACTCCCTCTGACTCCCTCTAACTCCCTCTGACTCCCTCTGACCCCCTCTGACTCCCTCTGACTCCCTCTGACTCTTTGTTTTCTACTTTTCGGCATATTGGAGAAAATTTTTTTATTGTACTGAACTAATGAAAGTTTTCGATACTCCTCAATGAATTGGAGACAAATTCTGGTTGGTCTATCAAATTAAGTGTATCTAATAAAATATCTCTTTCAATATCTACTCTTAATATTCTGAGTTGCTTATTTAGAATTTATTAAATTTATGATTTCAGAGATGCAGAAAAATTTATATTTCTATGCCATATTTGACCCAGTTGGCCATAGAAAAATAGTTTATTGAAGTTCTTATTTCAAAACTTCCCATCTTCATTATCTATCCTTCCCTTTGCAACTTCTCTCTGATTTATATTCTGATCGTCCTACAGTAACTGTTGTGAACAGCAACAATTCTTCATTTCTTTTTTTATTTATTTATTATTATTTTTTTAAATTTATAAAAAGTTTACACCTCACGAGCATAGCCCTATTCTAGGAGGAGAATTTCTCTAGTTAATTTCTACCTAGGATCCGGACATGGGAACGAACCCGGGCGCTTGCTCTAGCGTTATTAATGTTGTCGAAGATTATGTCCTGTTTTTTATTCATATTTCTAATTTTCATTAATGACCATTCGCTTCATAAAATCTTTATTCTTTAACCAACATATATATATATATATATATATATATATATAATATATATATATATATATATATATAATATATATTATTATATATCTAATATATATATATATATATTGATATATAGGTAAAATATATATTATATATATATATAGTATATATATATACTATATATATCAATATATACTTTATATATATATATATAAAATCATAGTATAATATATATATATATATAGATATATATATAAGATATATATATATATAGGTGAGTACCGGGCCATTTTGGACACCTAGTAAGTCCGCGCCCCTTTTTGACCATTGACTGACCGCTGGTCATTCTTGACCAACGGTATTTTAACGCTGACTTCGACCTTTTTTTGGCCCAATTTTTAGCCTGTCTTGACCTTTTTGGGGCTTGACCTTTTTGGGCAACCTGAATTGTTTTTACGCTTAACATTTTTTGTGGGCGCTTGACCTTTTTTGAGAAACCCTAATTTTTTTTTTTTTTTTTTTTTTTTTTTTTTTTTTTTTTAAAAGGCAACAACTTGTTGACTTGCGCGTCCGCCTCTTTTGTTTATATTGGTTTTGTGTAATCTTCGTCATAATGTTTCAATCGTCGCGTTCGTCGGGTTGAAATCGCAAATTCATCGTCCACGCCATCGTCAATGGAAGAAGTCGCGTCAAAACGTTTTAACAAACTCCGCGGGCAGTCGTCGCATTCGTTAGCAAAGAACGACACGCACAAAGACACTGGCGGTTCCAAGCCCTGTACCGCCCGCCGAGTGCGCCCCGATAACTATGGATCAAATGTAAACTATTAAATATACTATGAGTCTTCATCTCATTTATTTCATACTTAAACATTTTTATTAAACACATTTTCGCGAACCTAAAACTGTAACTCATTGCAGCCCTATTATTTAAAACATATTTATTAACTTTATATTGAATAAGGGATTAGTAGTAAAGTGACAGTCGTCATTTTGTAAGGTTATGAAATAACATGTAAGAAAGAAAAAATTCCAGAGTGTCTGATATATAATCATTTTATTTAACTAACAATTGTACGAAATATTTATAAAAACATACATTTTTACATACTTAAAGCAGTAAATCAGTAAATCAATAGAGGTGTTACTTAACACCTAAGGGATTAGTGTATGCTTTTGTTTAACTGCTTTACTGCTTTAACTTTTCTGCGCTTTAGGCTTTAATTTCTGCTTTACTGTCTTTACTTTTCTGCTTTAATGTTTTAGGCTTTCTGCTTTACTCTTTAACTTTCTGTTAAACTGTTTTAACTTTCTGTTTTCCGCTAGAGAACATATATGTTTTTAACTTGGCTATAAACAACACTTATTGATAGTAACATTACAATCTTCCAAAAAATAAATCGGTAACTCAAGAGAGGTGTGACTCTAACACCAATTGGTGGGAATTAGTATGGCTTTTGTTTTTACATGCTTTACTGTTTAACTCTGTGTTTTAACTCATGTTTTAACTGCTTTAACTCATATGTTTTACTACTTTGCAATCATATTTTTAATTTTATTATTATTACATTTTAATTCTTAGCTGCATTTACTGCAGGCATTATATGCACACACAACAGACACACACACACACACACACACACACCCCCACACACACATTCACACACACATTATCATAGAACACTTACACTATAACACTTATAAGCCCTTACACTCTCCATAGACACTTACCCATAGACACTTACACACATGATACACTTACACTCATATACACTTACACACTTACACTTTACACAACACACACACCACACACACACACATACACGAATAATGACTTTACAGTCATATTTCGCCTTAAATATATGTAATAAAAAATAAATCAATAAATGGCAACACAGATAAATAAATCAATAATTGGCAACACAGATATAAATAAAATAGAAATAAATGGCAACCCAGAAAAATAAAAATGGTAATGAAAGAGTAATACAAATAAATATTTTATTTAGCAATATATACATATTTCAAAATTATACATTGAAATTAAATATAAATATAATAAAAATATACATTGAAATTAACACAATGGAATTAACGTTCCATCATATCCCTGTGCTACAGTGCGGGCACTACCTAGAACAAGATTCCGTTTATTTGATGTATGGCGAAACCTTTTAATGACGCTGCATTAAAATGACATTTCTAGTTATCGGCCCGCAATTTTATATGCAGGAACTTAACTTCGCGGGTCAATGGTTTTTCGTTGTATTTACAATGTGCGTTGGTTTCTGAGTCATCTAAGATTATGGACTATCTTTGTGAAGTGAAGATTCATCATCTTCACTCATATTTGCGTAAGGCTAATGGCTGTTACGCTCCGTGTTTAATTTCATGTTATATAGAGTGGGGATTGTCGTCGTTTAAGACGCATCCAATCACGCTTCTTGGTCTCTCAACAATCCTTAATTCATCTTATAAAGTTAATCTCGCCATGCTTGGAAATTGATTATGTGTTCTGTGTCGCTTACAACGTTAAGCCCTTTGCTTTTAATATGTAAGCATAACTCGAATCATTCTTCTTTATTCGAATGGCGTAGGATTTAGGGCCAGTGCACACAAAACTATCAGCTATATCCCCTGGTCCTAACTCGTCCGTCAGGTTTCCTAAGAATTTTCCCGTATCAGGAATATATTGGCCTTCACGAGCTGTGAAAACACAGCTGTCGGTATCACAGTAAAGTACACGTTGCCCTAGAGAATCGAGGAGCTTATATAGTTCCACCCTAGCATAAGCGGTGGTAAAGGATGCAACAGCTACATTCGTAGCCTTTGCTGTTTTATTAGTGTAGTCAGTGTGTGTGACTTCAACTATATGTTTATCATCCGCTACAATGATATTTCTCACCTCAAGATCAGCTCTCTTCATTAATTCCCAGACCTGTGCATAGCTCGTGCAGACGATATCCTCATTCTTTGGAATACGTTGAGCTAGTTTTCCCCATAATGAATTGAGGAGTAGTTTAGCTATATATCGCATACCAGGATTACTTTTAATATTGTCTGGATCAAGTGTTACACCCTCAATGTCCTTGAAATCTCGCAGGTATTGAAGGAATTCTTCACAGACTTTATCGGTTATACCATCCGGTAACCCCGAAGCCTCAGTCTTCCATTTCAAGAATGTTTTGACGTATTCCCCAAAGATGTCATTTGAAGGTGTAAATTTCCATATTTCATGGATCTTTTTAATCTCATAGCCTTTCTTTACAGCTAATTCTAACTCTGGACTGCAGTATACGCCTTTTAACATACGTTGATTGTCCGTATGTCTGCATTTGCCTTCATAGCCACATGCGCTGCATGTTCTACAAAGTGAAAATATTAGCCGATTGTCATGTCGTGCAGGCAGAACAGGAGTGTACAGGGTCTTAGGAGGTAACACCCGGAAACATACGAGAGACCGAAATAAGTGGAATTCATTTCTTCGACGAACTTTTCTATGGTAGGAAGATCCCTACCTACGAGTTTCGTGGGTGTCCCTGCTGGAAAGGGTTTTGTTTTCTGTACAAAAGGATACAATGAAGTGAAATCTAGATACTTCAATTGAACGCCTTCTGTCGGTGGATAGTAATAGACGAAGGGTTCTGTACGGCCGCCGTACAAGGCTTCCCCTACCTCTAGTTTCGCATTTGCAAGTTCATTTCCAATTGATTGGACATATCTACCTAGCTTCTCAGTTCGTGTTTCAATCGTTGTTGTTTTACAAGCTGATCACACTCTTTATTTCAATGTTTCGTCATTCGCATTCCGATATTCTAATTACTTCATACCCTTGTGACTTGTAATCCGCTTCTTGCCTCATGGTTGTACTGTACCTGTCAAGACTTGATTTGCCATGGAGACTTTCTAATCCTTTCTTACATGCTTGGTGACCATGCCATACGCAACCGTGGAAGAGCAAGACAATCTTCTTCATGGTTGTTCCAGTTGGAGGAGGGGGTCGTCTGTTATTCAGTTCTATCATTTGTTCATTAACGTTGAGTTGGCGGGACGATAAGAACTCATTAAGGTCAAAGGGCACGTAGTCTTCAGCTGGAATTTCAACGTACCCGTCAGGTCTTAGATACCTGTTTTTGATTTTAAATTTACGCTCGCCACCATTCCTTGCATGTTCGATTCGCCGACCCTTATACATTTCCATGAACGTAAGCCATTTCACACCATCATATGAGTAGTTTGAATCATCAGTACGTCCTATATGGGCCAGTGTATTTTCAGGCATATAGTGCATTTTATATACCATGAATGATAATGCTGCAATGGTGGAACAATCAAGTAGGCAGTCAACTTTATGATCCTTAAGGAAGATACCCCTGAATTTCTCGAAGGATTGTCGAAGAATATTAACATCCTGGACACAGTAGGTTGTACACTCCTTCATGATATCGTAGTCCTTATTGTTAAATGTTTGGTACCAACGATCAAAATCAGCCTTTTCACTGTCGGACATACGATGTGTCTCAAAGGTTTCCTTAGCCGGAATTTTTCCCTTGTAATTTATATTCTCGAGGGTAAGAAAACGGTAAGGAAAGAATCCTTTAGAAACCTCACCTGAAAGGCCCATGCACTTAGGGAGTTTTTTCAGCGCACAGGGCATAAACATTAACGTGTCCTTAAAATGGATATTGTGGTTAGCTGTCATAGTTATAATTTTGGTTCCGCGTTTCACCGGGTTGGAAGATATGGAATGGACGGTAGGTCGGGCAAGCAGTTTGCTGTAAACAAACTGATTGTCGAACTTACCGCCATTATGAGCTGCAACTAGTATGTTTGACTTCTTGTGTTTTTCAGCAAATCTGAATATATAGTTGAAGAAAAGATCGACGGGGGACTTCTCCATACTCTTCGGTTGCTTTCAGATTCAGTTTTGAAATTTCAGTCCGAGCCGTACTGCAGTCTCACCTGTGATGAATGTCTAGTTTTCTTCTTCCGCAGTTATTGCATACAAGCATACTCACTAGAATATACGGTAACATATCTGTTTGTGCGCCCGTCCTTCCTCTTCAACGACTATTATGATTATTAGGTTCTGATATCGTAATACGAAAACGTGAAATGGCTTAACGCTTGGCCGAAGCTTCTAATCCTGTTTGGAACCGTTGATTTTTTCATAAAGACATCTGGTGACTATCGCCTCTATTCCTACTTCTCTCTGCCATTCCACACTGAATATATGCATGGCAATCATGCCGGTCATCGCTTTTTTATCAGGCCTACGTGATTCGTTTGTCGGCCAAGGTAACATTTTTAAAGGTTATTCTCTTACAACATGTGAGGTTCTTTTATAGCAATTTAGGCTCTATTATAGAATACCCTATTGCATTTATTCACAATGTAAAGTGTAGATGTGTCGCCAGGCATCCCTTTACATTTATAAGTTAAGCATTGTCCGCACCTGTATTCAGTGCATCGTTTGTAAAAATGATTAATTAATGGTCTGTGAAAGCTATACATTGATGACGAAAAAACTGCCTTGATATTTCTTTATGAGGACTCGCGAGGACTGCCTAAAAGCTATCTTGATTGATCTCCAGGAAAAGGATAATAATAATGGGTTTCCTCGGAGGGATCATAGCCTATTACAAAAAGAGGTAAGTCCCTATTCTGTTCGTGGGTTAAACATTATTCGGAGATTTTTGCCGTGGCTTATCTTTTGGGTAAAAACAAATATACGGGCAACTCACTAGACTGTTTCCCTGATTACTGTCAAAATCGTGCTGCATTTAGTGGGTACTTTTATCATAAGTCAAGCTGCGCGACGCATTGTTCTTGCGTGTGATATCTGCTAGTATCACTACTAATTTAATGCTAGATTATTAGGTCTTAAAGGGCTCTTTCTATTTAGGCAGCTTGGCTGTCGATATTTTAGGTACATGGAGTGTGGAGCTTATAGCATGCCGCTATAGCCCTGAAACCACATCCTACACTCGTTGGTTGTTATTTCCCTATTCTTGTTATGTATACCAAGGTGTACTTTAGTTGACGGTGAGGGTGTATAACAGTTCACAGAAGAAGGGTCTAATTGGACCATTACCGCAGGCGTCTCTGCGTATGACATATTGAACATCTTATACGAATGGATGATGAGCCCAACTGGCGTTGGGATCGGTGACCAGGACCTGGAGAAGAGGTTTAGAAGAAGAGCGGGTCCGACGATAGATGGGGTCGAGGAATTCGGCTCGAGATATCTCTTCATGAGGTATTCGTATATGGAATATTGACCTCCATTCCTATCCGTGAAAAGGAATCCTGCACGGATGGTATATTCCCGATATGTCACTACTTCTCGTACCTGTTCTATACAGCTGTGAATTGACCTATAGTACGTATTAATGTTCGAATTCGTTAAAGATCTGGGTTGTATCGAACGCTACTCTGTACCGATTGTTATCGATAATCCCTGAGTACGCGTAGCATCCTTCAACCACGTGTTACTTTACAGCTCTGCGAGAAAAGGTGCAGGCGGTTATCACCTCTCCTGCATCAT
>JABUQX010010460.1:32500-34902 GCA_015478945.1 Trachelipus rathkii
CTCAAAAAAGGTCAAGGCACAAAAAAGTTAAGGTAAAAAATTCAGGTTGCCGCATAAAGGTAAGCCAAAAAGGGTCAAGGACAGGTAAAAATTTGGGCAAAAAAAGGTCAAGGTCAAGGTAAAAATACCGTTGGTCAAAATGACCAGCGGTCAGTCAAGGTCAAAGGGGCGGACGCTACGGTGTCAAAATGGCCCCGGTAACTAACTATATATTAGTATATAATATATATAGTTTTGTATATTATTATAATTATATAATATATATATTATAATATATATATATAATAATATTTATATATTATTATATATATATATTATATATATATATATCATATATATATATATATACTTCGATAGTTTGAAGGATGTCCTTAGATAACACATCCCTAATATATCATTTGTACTTCTAATGGGTAGAGTAACATAACTGTTTTCTTGCTTAAATTTGATGTGCATGCAAATAATTATTTCTTCTTCTTTCATAAACTAACTACTGAAACCATCTCTATATAATATCTTGGTGTTTTTTAATCTCAATTTTTTCTTAGAAGGACTACATTGTTGTCCTGCTGCACTAGAGAAAGCTTTTAGAGTTAGCGTGTTCTAGAGAGCTTTCAAGTCTTCACATCCCAGTTGGTTTCTTTGTATAGAGACGTGATTCGTCTTGAATGGGAGTAACGCTCTACTCTACTTGCAATGATCTTACTCAAACATTTTCATAAAATGTTGAAGTTTATACGGGCTTCTTTACCATGATCGTCTTCCAATAAACTCTCTTCTCTCTCTCTCTCTTCTCATCTCTCTCTCTTCTCTCTATATATATAATATACTATATATATATATATATATATTATATTAATATATATATATATATATTTAGTTATATATTATATATTTATATATATATATATATATATAATATATTATATATATTATATATATATTATTATATATATTAGTATATATATATCGATATATATATATATATAGTTATATATATATATATATATATATAATATAGTATATATATATATATATATATATATATATATATATATATATATTATATATATATATATATATCCTATTTTCCTTGTTGTTAAATGTGAGACATATTTTATTATATTATATTTTTACCAAACCGTAGAAAGGTAAAAAAGAAAAAAAATAAATAATAAGCTTTCCAAAAAAACCTATTTAATTCCTAGTTGAAAAAACTTTTTTTCTTTATGTTTTTATTTTAAAGAAATAAAAAGCAAAGTTAGAAATGAATCTAAAATTAAAACCCACCCAGATATAAAATCAAGTGACATATCCATTGTTTATAAGTGACATAACAATATATATATATATATATATATATATATATATATATATTTATGTATATTATATATATTATATATATATATATATATAGTATATATATAATAATTTTATATATATATATATATATATTATATATATATATATTATATTATTATATTATATTATTATATTTTTATATATATTTATATATATTATATATATTATATATATATATATTATATATAATATATTATATATATATACTATATTATATATATATATATATATATAGGTATTTATATGTATATATATATATATATATATATATATATATATATAATATATATATAATCTTCTGTATCTTACATGGTTGATTTCAATATATCAAAAACTCAGATTCCTTCATCTTATTTACTGTGATATAATCCTTCACAATTAGATTTGTTTTTTGAGAGACAGATTTACAAACTATGATTATATATGTCAGTCCTCCAGGAAGACAAAAATAATGCTCCTTACAACAATCATAAGCTCAAGTCAGGCACATTTGTAATGAGAGCTCGTCACGGAATAACATTCTTTGGTGTTTGGAATTTTTCACGCTACCAATTGTTGCTCTTGGATAGGGGTTATCATTCTCGCCCTTTGTTAGGGGTAATGGTGCATATATGGGATGGTTCACTCAACAGTTCCTTGGTGGAGAGTAATTACTCTCTGATTCACTTATCTCTCGCTGTCTTTTCAATGAATTCATGAAATGAGTCAGATGAAGGGAGGAGGAGATTTTAAATTCATCAGCCGGGATTCGAAATTGGATCGCGTGCTGACGTACTTTTGTATTAAAGGACCGCTCTTCTGACTCTCAGTCATTACTCTAATGAGCGGCGCTCGTGCTACATAGCCCTTTACTGCAGCCTTTCTGCAACATTTCATAATTTTTGGTAATCTCTGACTCAAGACTTAGCCGCTTATGGGGCTCAATCTGCAATGTTCTGTACTTGGTAAGTCTGGAACTCTTCTTTTATTTTAAACTTTGATTGCAACATTTCAAATATACATAGGCCATGTGGAGTTTGATTGACTCTGTTTGGGAATTT
>JABUQX010010461.1:0-40138 GCA_015478945.1 Trachelipus rathkii
TCAGACAAACCTTTTAGAATTTTATGGAATACATTATGACTGCATTAACCGATGGAGATCGCATTGATATTGTATATTTTAGAACTTTAGTAAAAGCTTTTTGATAAGGTTTTCCCCACATAAGGCGATGAAAAAGTTATTGCAATGTGGGTATAGGTGGAAATAGAAGTGTGTACATGGTATTGGAATTAAAGAGTGGTGTTGCGGAGATAGAAAAGCGCTCAGAGAGTGTACAGAGTGTGAGATGAGATTAAATTCTACTTCTAATGAGGCACATTAGTGTGAACATAAGTGGTGGTCGCTGCCACCTAGGGATTCATTGCTGGCCACTATTTTGTTCCTCTGCTATTTTATACGTAGTATATTAATTGTGATCCAGAGGACCTGAAAATGCAAAGGTTCATACTTAAGTTGCAGATGACATTACTAAAATGTGGCCACCTCAGTTAGGAATAGTGAAGGATAGCATAAAGATTCAAAATGATCTGGATAAACTTCTTTGGTGGGCAGATAAGTGGCAAATGAATTTTAATAGTAAAAAATGTAAGGTTCTTCACCTAGGTTACTCAAAATAAAAGTTTTAACTACGATATGAATGGGGATTGGCTTTAGTCTGTGGACCAAGAAAATGATTTTAGCTGTGGTTATAAGCTGTGAATATTGCATGTAGCTAATCAGTGTGTTTGGAAGCTAGAATAAAGCTAATAAGAGCTGGGCATCAAATAAATCGATGTTGTTTTACAAGAGACAATGGAAGTAATAAGTTAAACTGTATAATTAGCTATGTTAGGCCAGTTATAGAGTATTGTGCACAAGTTTTGGGCCCCTTATTTAAAGAAAGACTTAGATATGCTAGAGAGAGTGCAACGTATAGCAACAAGGATGATTTCTGGGTTTGAGGGTAAGAGCTATGAAGAGAGGCTGAAGGAGTTATGGAATATTTTTCTGTAGAAGGCGATTTCTTGCAGAGGGGAACATGATACAAGTCTACAAAATATTTACATCTATTGATAACAAGAGACGACAATAAATTTTTAATAGTAGAACATGGACAGGTGACCAGGGGCATAATAGAAAATTAAGGAGAAAGCATGGCCATACTTGATATATAGCAAATGTCAAATTCAGTAATATGGGGTTGTTTAAATTTGGAAAAAATCTGCCAGAAGAGGTTGTTGAGTGTGACTCGATGGCAACATTTAAGAAACGGTTAGATTCGTATTAATGATGGGTTGGGTATGCAATATAATTATATTGACGAATAGAATTGGCGGTGGTTTTAGTATAGGCAGTTATTGGTTAGATGGCATGTGTTGACCAATAAATTTTAGTTATTTAATCGCATGTGGACTTGGTTTGGGGTATCATATTTATATATCATTCAGTTTTGACTAAGCCAAATTGGTGGATTTGTAGTTTCAACAAATTGCCCTAGGGCTAGGGTGCTTTGTGGATTTTGCCATGAGCATGTTTGGGTAGTGGGTTGACTGGAACAGTCTCGATAGGCCATGTGGCTTTTTACTGTCTCTATATCTCCTAATTCCTAATGTCCTAATTAATTATTATTATAATTATATTATTATTATGTTATTGTTTTGAATATTTTTTATACAAAGAATTTTCAGTAATATCATTCTGTGTTATTATTTTATTATTTATTATTATTATTATTATTTTATTAAAATTGTTTTGCATGATGCTTTCGGGAGGGTGACCTATAATATATATATAATATATATAATAATATATATATATATATATATATATATATATATATATAAATTAATATATATTATATATATATATATATATATATTAGAAATATAATATATATATATATATATATATATAAAATGAAAATCCAGTTTAAAACGGCACTAAATATCTCAATCCATATTCAAAAACTACAACAGCACAAGGAAAAAGGATACATTGCTGGAAAATGGCCTGGCTCAATTTTAGTGCGGAAAAGTTTTATAAAAAAAGAAAAAAAAAAAAAAAAATAAATAATAAATAATTTTTCAAAGAAACTACAATAGATACAGCGAAAGGGAATACATTTTTTGGAATCCTGGTAAATTTTAGATAGGAAAATGTAAAAAAAAAAAATAAAAAAAAAAAAATAATTTGTTAATAATTATAGTAATATGATTAGGGAGCCTATTTATATAAGAGACCTTTAATTTTGGTACCCATATAAAATAATAGACTTCTATTAAATTTTGCTTTTTTTTTTTTAACTAAAGATACCCCAAGGGTATATCAGCACGCGATGGCAGGAGTCGGGGGTCTCTCGGCCTTACCGGGGAACTACGGGGTAAGGACTATTTATCCCCCTCCGGGGAGGGTCTCGGGAACAGCCACCCGCTCTTTGGTATTTGGGTAGACGCGGGGGTTCCTCGCCCCTCCCCTACGGGGTATGGAAAACGTCCCCTGTGTTTTTTTTTTATTATCATTTTCCCGCACTACAAGATGAGACCAGCATTCCCACATCAATGTATTGCCTTTTCCGCAGGTAGCTGTTGCATGTTTTTTGAGATACGGATTGAGATATTTTTGTGGTTTTAAACTGGATTTCACCATATATATATATATATATAATATATAATATATATTTTATAATTATATATAATATATATAATATAATATATATATACTATAATATATATAATATTATATATATATATATAATATAATATATATATATAATATAGACAAAAGTTACTTAACGCCGACACGGAACGGGAGCTCGATCAAAAAAAAAATTTTTTAACAGGTAGCATCTATGATACATAAATACATGTTCTAAGGGTCGAATGAATTTATTTATATTATTTATTTATTTTTTTTTTACCTGTTCTAGGAGCGCAAAATTAGGTTAGGATTAGGTTAAGTTTAGGTTAGGTTAAAGTTAGGTAGGTCAGGTTCAGGTCATTTCGACCAGCTAAAACATCTATTTACATGTATCAATAGAGGCTACCTTGAAATTTTTTTTGAATCCGACCTACCGTTCCGTGTGGGCGTTAAAAGTAACTTTTACCATATATAATATATACATTATAAATATATATATTATATATATATAATAAATAATTATTATATATATATAATATATATATATATATATAATTTATATATAATAATATAATATAGAGAGAAGAGAGAGAGAAGGAGAAGGAGAGAGAGAGGAGAGAGAGCACGAGTAGCAAAAGTTGCTGGAGTCGCCACTATATATATATATAAATATATTATAATATTATATATATATTATATATAATATATATATAAATTATATATAAATATATATATATATATAAATATATATAAATATATATATTATATAAAACGCTGGTAAACACTTGCTGAAAGTCAAAATAATCAGGTCATTTGCTTCACACTACAACCAGTCCAACGTAGAAATAAATATTTGTTATCAAACTGATAATATTTTATATTTTTTATCAAACTGATTAATTAAATATTTATTAAATTAATTACCACCACTTAACTGGTTGTGGGTAGATAGATATATTTTCGCGTGTTTACACACACAAAAAATTAAATTATATTAGAAAATTCACAGCATTAGGTACGGAAATATTTGAATGTTAACAACAACACAACGTGCAGACGCCAGCAAATAGTTTTGTACATAATGTATAAGTATAATCTATGCGATTCTTTTAGCTTATTGCAACTATCTTATAATTGGTGTGGACTAAATCTATATTTTAAATCCGTTTATGTAAACTCTAAACTTGAATTTAAAAATTTTGTACGATTAATTAATAGCAATCGCTCTCGCTGTTGATATTCGTTAATGCACAATACACAAGTAGTAAAGTACATATTTTTTTTTATAACCAGTTTTATAATCTTTTTTTATAAGACAGTTAAAAAAAAAAACAACTTAAATTGGATACAAACAAATGTCAAAATAAAAAAATGTACGTCTTTTATAATAAAAAATTCAATTAAAAGTTTTTTCCAAAATCTTTTGTGTGAAAAGTTTATACAAAATTGTTTGGGAGTCGAAAGGAGTCGTTATTTTTATTAATCGACTCCCGACCCGACTCCCAACTTTTTGAAAAATCGACTCCGACTCCGACTACCGTTATTACTCCTTAACCCTGAAAAACGCTCCAGAACTCCCCGACTACCACGACTCCCGACATCCGACTCCCCATCCTGATATATATATATATAATATCATATATATATATAATATTTATATAATATTAATATATATATATAATTATATATATATAATATATAATATAAATATATATATATAAAATATATATATATATATATAATATTAATAAATATATATATATAATAATATATATTATATAATATATAATATATCATTGCCATTTTTTCACCCCTGCTCAAAATTTTAGCTATACATTTGTAAATATTTAAATTCCGCACGTACAATTGCCTCTCTGACACACATTTGTTCCCTTAAAATAACTATATAAATGTTTCTCACTTTTTTATAATAGTTATAAATTAAAGCAATATAAAAAGAGTTACAAACCATTTTTCTCCAAAATCTGGATTTTTCACCT
This sequence comes from Trachelipus rathkii, assembly GCA_015478945.1. NCBI lineage: Eukaryota > Metazoa > Arthropoda > Malacostraca > Isopoda > Trachelipodidae > Trachelipus > Trachelipus rathkii. Next base: position 4,575 of record JABUQX010010461.1, read on the forward strand.
CCTGTGATTTTTTAATGAATTATCATCACAAAATTTATAATCAGCAGACTTTTTTTTATAAATGCAATTTTTGTTCAGAAAAAAGAGCTAAGGAATAATAATCAATATTAAAATTTAAAAATTTTGCAAATGTTCAATTTTAGTTAACATGTGAATTGGGCAAGGTAACTTATGCCCCTCTCTTCATTTTATAGATATATGAGCGCAACTTTAGCCAGTTGTGGAGGGGTATGCTCTAAATGCTCTTAATAAAATAATATAGGGGTTTTATTATATTATAATATAATAATAATGTTTATATTATAATATAATTTTTTTTCTTAATTATTTTTTTTTCATTTTTTCATTTTTTTTTAATCTTTTTCATTTTTCTTAACATATTTTTATTTTTTTTTTTCAACAAAATTGAAAATAAGATTAAATGACAAATTCCGCACCTTTCAAGAAGCTGCTATCTTCCCCACTTGCATCAGAGCACTAAAATTGCTGAGGACAAGTTGTGATTTCCCATCCGACATCATTGAACTTGTAAATATTAATCCCATTACATAAATCAAGAGGACAGTATGTGTTTTCAGACCCCCTAAAGGTGTCTGCCTAATGTATTTAAGTTTTTTAAAGTTTTTGTTATCCAAAAAACGAAATTTATAAATTTTTGAATTTATAAAGGCAAATACAGGAGAATCAATTTCAAAAAATCCAGAAGAAACCAAAACTATGTATAAAAATTTGAAATATAGAACTATGTTAGAAATAAGTCTTAGAAAATAAAACTAAGGCAATACTAAGGAATATAGTACTACAAATAACAACTTTTTTGCATACAATGGGGTAACCTTGGCATGGGGACGCCCAAAGTTGCCGCCATTGCTGGGTATAACTTGGCACCATACGCCTTTGACGTCCTGCAACATGCAAACTATGGCATTAGGTAAATACAGTACGCACGCAAGACAGTCAAAAGTCACATGGGCCATCGAGACTGTCCCAGTCAACCCACTACCCAAACATGTTCATGCAAATACACAAAGCAACCCACTAGGGAAGCTTGGTCCAATTTGTTAGTAACTACAATCCCCCAATCTTGGCTTTAGGTCAAACTAATGATAATAATAAATATGAATACCCAAACCAATCCACAATGCGATTAATAACATAAAGTTATGGTCCACATGCCATCTACAAATTAAACTGGATATAACTATAAAAAACCCGCCAAATTATTGAGCTTCGTCAATAATATTATATGAATATAGAGCGAAAAGGGACATCATAAAATTTTTGGTGAGTACTCCACGGAATTTGATAGTAATTTTAGATATATAAACTTATAGATAATTTGGAGGAATGTTTGGGCAGGCATAAACTGTGGCCCAAACCTTGCTTTAGCGGTATAAAATAATATATATATATATATATATAATATAATATATATTAAATATAAATGTATATATATATATATAATATATATATATATATATATATTAATATATATATATATATATATATATATATAATATATGTAAAAGGTGAGCATGAAAGACAAATTCTGCTGGTCATTCGCTGTTGTCCAAGTGGGAGCGAAGTACGAAGAACAAAGAATATATTCATATTGATTCCATTATATACGCGTCGGGCGGGGGTGACGTGGACATTTAAGGTATAACTTGGTATCGACTCTCCCTATGCACTTTTTGAAATTTTTTTTTTTGTAAATACGGCCCTATAGTCGGGCATAAGCACACAAAAAAAAAAATAATATGTTAAAAAAGTGATGTGAGTTTTTTATTAAAGTTTGAATAACCGCCGAGTTCAGCCTGACCGTGAGGGGTGAAAGCGGACCACGCATTGAGGGGTGACTCGGAACATCTGTTTAAATTCGTCTTTTTACGAATAATTTCAATTTTATATTTTAATTTATAACTTATATAATAATTATTTATCATATTAAAATACGTAGTAATAAGTAATAAAATGTCAATAATGAATAAATAAAAATACGAATAATAATATAAGGTGGTCCGATTCACCCCTCTCCGCCCAAAAATTTTGACACTTTTATGGAAACCTCGTTTTTTTTTATATATATTTCTTTTTTTGTTTTTTTAAAAATTTCACTTAATATAAGTAAACTATTAATTAAGCAATTTAAAATTAATTATATGTAATAAAATGTCAATAATAATACGTAAAATATGAAAACAATGGTGGTCGAGCACCTCCATACACAATTTTTATGGCGGAGAAGTGAATCGGACACAAGTTAAGGCAGCCGTTTTTTTTGCCACTAATACTGCTTTGGATCAAAAAATTTACTTTGCCATTTAAAAAGCTACATACTCGAGTGATATCACTGAAAAATAAATGTAAATCGAGTCCACAAATTTTCAATTTATAACGAAAGTTAAAAAACTCACATTTTTCAAAATTGATGAAGTTCTATTGAAGGAAATTTTGTACCACTAATTTCTAACAATTTTTTAAAAATAATAAAACTTTCTAGAATTAAATAAGAATCTAAATAAAACTGTAGTACTAAACGCGTGGCTAATAAAATAAGAGCGAAATTTTTTTTTTTTTTTTTTATTTTTATTATTATTTTTTTTTATATTATTTAGAGTGGACCGAATCACCCCTCCTAAAGAGGCGGGCCTGGTCACCCCGCCCGACGCTACAACTTTTGTGAAATCAACATTATACTAATGCTATTATTAATTTTCAGTAACAATGCTGAAAATAGGAGAAAGATAATAAATTATAAATTGATATTACAAATATAGATCTTAACTTATATATATATAATTTGTTTAATAAATACTCACATGTACAAAATGTTGAGAAATAATATCAAACCATCTCTAAAGGATCTATATCGTCTACAACTACAAATATTCGAAGAAATACACAAGTCAGACGCGATCTAAATTCAAAATAGAAGAAACGAAGAGATCCATCATAACCATCTAGGTGGGTAATCAATAGGAATATTCTATAAAGAGATAATAATAAAAGTAAATAAAAAGATAAATAATAAGCATTTCATATCCTGCAGAACTCTTATTTGGAACTCTTTTGGATTTTGTATACAAGACGCCCCTCGCAGTCATCCTATGAACAGGAAGGGTGAGTAACTGGAAAATAAGATGAATTAATAATTGAAGATGAATTGATAAATGAACAAGAGACTAATGTATGTATTAATACAGGGCTTCATATCGAGGGTCCACTTGATTTGCATACCTTGTGATCAAAGATTGAACTCCATATCGTGGAATCAATTGACGCTCCATATCACGGTACCAATTGATGCTCCATATCACAGGACAATTCAACTTTCATATCACAGGACCACTTGAACTTCATATTGTGTGTCCATTTAACTTTCATATTTTGAGTTCTGGATTGGAAAGGATCTTCATATTCTACCTACTAGTAAATCTATCTTGAGAAGTCACTTTGAAGAACAACAATCATCTACTGATCAAAAACAGAAGATTCCAGATACTGAGAAAATCAGATATAAATGAAAATCAAGATTTTGTAATTTAAGTTAAGTCACATTAGATTCATTTGAGCACATAGTACCTAACACAACACAGTTACACGGGTCTAGATCTAATTCTTCAAAGATAAATATACAAACCCAGTCATAAATTGTTTAAAGAATCATCGCAGGGCTATCCATCTGAACAAGGGATTGATCAGACAATCGAGATCAAAATATTCTACATTTTACAAGGTGTATTAAATAAGTTGATGAAGTCACCTCTCTTTTATTACCCACACTTCTGAAGTGTTATTCAACATTGTCTAGGAGAGTTATAGGAAATATTGGAAGAATCTAGAGGTGCAAGTGAGCTGAATCGTGATCAAGAAGGAGTCGCTGTTGGAGTAGAGCTGAGTCCCAGTGCAACTACCCGCCGGGAGGCGAAGCTTAATTCTCTTATCGAAGCAGATATCATCATCCAAGAAATTGAGAAGACGACACTGATTCACGAGGGAACCTCATAGACGTCTACAGATTGGAGCAAGGTATCTGTTCTAACATTTTCTTTAATTATTGTACCCCAAGTCATTAGTTGTCGAAATTTGGTGAGTACTTTGGTACTCACCGTTACATACACAAATTAAAGTGGCGCCCGAACAGGGACTTAGTTTTCCTGTTCCGTCAGTCGCCCGACTTGGTTGTGACCTTGCTCACACATCATCAACATTATTGATTTGAGTTGATTGATTGAAGATAAATACAATAAGAAGAATCATCGAATGTTAAAAATGGCTGAACAACCAGAGAAAAACATGTCTGCACAAATTGACCAAGATAACTTGGACTTGGAATTACATAATGATATACGGAAGACTGGATTTATACAACAAGGAAGAGAACAAGAAACAGGAACAAGAAAGAAAACTACAAACCTCGTCATTCGAGACGATGTGCACACTGAAGAAAAAGAAGGAAGGGACGGGTTGTCAGTCCCTGATCAATTAATGTCTGAGCCAGTATTATCGAATTTATTGGGCTGGATGAAAAAAGATAAGAAACTAAATAGAGAATAGTTTAAGAAACCCAGGAGCCGGATCCACAGAAGTCCCGAATTATGGACACAGAAAAGGATTCATGGCTGCTGGTGAGAATAAACCTGCTTTAGTTCCGGATTTTTTGATGACCAGAATTGCGTCTCCGGAAAGAAACAGAATTTTTAAGACTGATGTTCCATCTAAACAAGGGTATGCAGCAAGAAATATGATCAATACCCACAGGGATTCTTTCCATTATGATGACCAATACCGACCAGATTATAGGACAAGAAATATGGTCGATCCACCTGAGTTTTTCGATTATAATACCCGTTATCGATCGGGTCATACTATGCGAAATGTCGAACCACCATTTGATTCAACAAATTACCCGGGTCTTGTGCGGGAAGGTCAAATGGATTATGGTAATAACGATAGAAATAATACAACATGGCGATCTAGGGAAGAAAGTCATCGACCGGGATCGGATGCACAGTTTCAAAGATCGAGTAGGGGAGACGGATCATACTTGTTACGTGAAGAGGATCCATTGCCTATGAGAAATGATAATTATGATCTGTTATCATCAAACAGAAGAAACTATAATGATAAAGATAGACTGATGCAACCGCAATATCGGACATCAAAACAACCTCAAGAACCTCAAACATATAGAAGATTAGATGATACTGAAGTTCCCGTTTATTCTGGTCCACAAATTTCACAACGACTAGATATGTTAACTGATGCTATTGGCCTTTTAACACAAATATTGAAGAATTCACGGAAAGTTAAAGGTTGTGGACCCAGGGAAATTTAAATACGAGGCTGAGCAAGATTTTATAGTGTACTTGGGTGATTTCGAGGCCTATTGTACATTGCATTACCCAAATGCTCCTCATCAGTGGTTAAGATTATTGGGCCGACAATTGGAGGGGAAGTTCCTCCAGTTGTATAAGCTATTGGTAAAAGAAGATAGAAATTACTTCTCGGTTCGAAACACACTAATTCGATGGTATGAGGATGAAGAAGAGCTAAAGGATGAGTACAAGATTCAAGCGTACCACTCTGCACGTAGACATCGTGGGGAATCTATACGTATGTTTGCCCTACGGTTAGAAAGATTAGCTAGAAAAGCATACCATGGACAAGACATGAGTGAACATGACACATTGAGAGCCGCATTTTTGTGTAGTTTACCTCCAGGCATCGAGAAGAGTGTTAGAGAATATATAAAAATGCAGAAAATGGAGGGCAGAGGTAGAGTTCCGTGGAGAAAAATTGTTGGATTTGCCGATTCGTTGGAAAGCGAGAATGAAGCTTATCCAAATCTGGATGTTTATGAAAAGGAAAACAAGAGCTACTATAGTAAGCCAGAAAGAAGTCAAGATAATTTAAATGAATCTATAGATTCTGTAATACAGATAAATACTGTAGGTCCTAGTTGGCCAGAAATTTTGAAGAAAAAAGAAGATGATCGGAAACGAAGATCTAAGAATTATGATACTGGTAGATCATTCAAGACCAGTTCGGATGAAAAGGTATCAGGCGGTCGAGGAGGCTGGGATAAACAGTCTAACTATAATCGTTCACCACCACGCAACAAACCATTCCCAGATAATAACCGCAGGTCTGATGCGGATGATAAACAGAACTTCATTTGTGTATATTGTGAAAAGAGGGGTCATACCATGAAGGAATGTTACCAATACCTTGATATTTGTAGTTGGTGCAAGAAACAGGGCCATCGAAGAACTGAATGCCCGTTATACGGGGCTTCCCGGTCCTCTTCTACACAGGAGTTCCAAATCAAATGCCCTTTTTGTCAAGGCCCTCATTCCGGAATGAAGTGTGGACAGCGATCACCACCTCGATATAATGGAAAACCTCAAGGAGTCGGAGGACCAAGAGTGGAAGAAATGAATAACAGGTCACCAAAAGGATCACCTAAACGGTCGTATTCAGGAGTGGTTAAAAAAGTTTCGTCTCAAATTTATAGGAACTCAGAACCTAATGAAGAGGGTGCATTTTGTCCAGAAGAGGAGTCTAGATCTAGACCACCTTATTTAAATCCTTGTGAGTACTGTTATGTAGCTCATTATGAGGGCCAGTGTTTGGGGTTAACGGAAAAGACCGTAAGCTCCCAGGGTCAAGTGTTAAACTCCCTTCCTCCACGGAAATGAGTCGTCTTGTGGAGAGTAGGTCTATAATAGACTCAGAAGAATTGGATCCCTCAACTACACGATGCGAGAAGAATCCATTAAGGAAAATTAATGAATCTTTCAAAGACTTAGACGAAGAGATGGTTATATCGATCCATCTTTGTCAAGCGGGTGTAGAGCCATTAATGATTTGTATTACTCTGGACTGTGATACCAACACTCAATATGAATGTTTAGTTGATAGTGGAGCCGGGATAAATTTAGTTAGCTCCGAGTTAATTCCTTTGTTGGGTGAAGATAAAGTCTTATTGCCTTCCGCCGAAGTGGGGGTTAAAGCCATAAGTGGATTTGGAGTCGATGAACGTGTACCTGTAACCCATTATGTTGACTTACGGGTAAATTTTCAAAATGGATTTAGTTCACCTCCATCCGCATTTTTTATTGTACCTCATCGGTATATGAGAGATCATCCTGTGATCTTGGGAACATGTGCTCTACGGGATAATCACTTGTTGCCAGACATGGCTAATCATCAATTGATTCGATTAACTGGAAATAACCTGACTGTTGTCGCTGAAGGTATACCTCGTTCTAAAAGGAAATCTTTAATACCAACGAATGTGGTTTCTATTAACAATATATCGGTAATTAATAATAATGTAAATGATGCAGATATTTTGTACGATCAATCAAACGATCGACATCTTAAAGTTATATTAAAAGGTCTGGGACGACAGAAGAACGGGTTTAACTGGCAGTTGGTTCATACGCAATACCGAATGTATCGATCTCAAATAGTATGTGAAAATGGAGTGTTATATTTTAAGACTAAAACAGGACAATTACGATATATCATTTCAATGGATTTGCTGATACATGTAGTACTTAATCTTCATTTATCGTGTGCTCATATTGGGCGGAATAAGCTGTTGCAATTGGTACATAAACAGTTTTGGAATCCTCGAATCAATCAAGTTATATCGGATGTGGTTTGTTGTTGCCCAACTTGCCAGATGCAGAAAACATATTCATCGAATGTTACACCCCCCATGTTGAAAATTCTCACTGAGGGGCCGTTTGATCTTTGTGCAATGGACTTAATACAATTTCCAAAAACTTTCAAGGGGAATAAATATTGTATTGTATTTATTGATCACTTTTCAAAGTGGGTAGCGGTGGTACCAATAGCGGACAAATCCAGTTTAAATGTATCCAAGAAATTTAAACATCAGATACTTCCGTTTATTCCAAAAGTACCAAAGCGTCTTCTTACGGATAATGGCACTGAATTTACATCTCACATATTTCAACAAGTGTTACAGGAGTACAATATCAAACATGTCCGTACATCTCCACTTCATCCAGCTAGCAATGGAGTTTGTGAGAGATTTAATCGTAGTTTGATTCAGATACTGAAGTGTTTAAGTTTGGAACAACCTGCAAATTGGGATGAGAAATTGACCTCGTCGATATTGATTTACAATAATACAGTTCATAGTGCTCTGAATATGTCTCCTTCAGATTTTTTACTACATACGGCCCATTCAACAAGCCATACTTATCCCCAATACTGGAAAGATGGTAGTGTTAATTTTCGCCCTTATAAAAAGGGACAAAAGGTAGCTAGGAAAGTAATTCGAACTGGTCCTAGTACCGTAATGAAATTTCGTAATAAATGGGAGGGTCCGTTTGTAATTGAAGAAGTGCATATGAATAGAGTAACCTATATGATTCGAAGATTTAATAAACCTGATGATAGATTACAAAAAGTACATTTCTCCCATTTGCGAGGATGGATTGACATCCCCAGATATTTAAGAAAATATCTTGCCCGTAATAAAGAGCTCAGTGAAAAGTTCTTTGAGGATGAGGAAGATGACATAAGTGGGGATGATAAAATGGAAACTGATTCCGATAACACTTCAGAAAATGATATTGTTGAGATGGAGACCGAAGAAACCATAGAAGAATTGTCCTTGTTTGATGATAGTTTTGAACCTATAGAAGAAGAGGAAGCGGATTTTGAGGGATTTTTTCAATTTGGAACCATGTCCATGGAAATCTATAAAGATTTACCTGATTTAACGGAGGGGCTTACCAAAGTGTCCCCCCATGTGAGATTGCGTAGTCCGGATATTGATGAACTAAATGCTAATGTTAAGGTGGGGGTTAATTTGGTATTACCTCCTGTTGAGGATTTTACTACCGAGGGGAGCTTAATTATCCCTAATTCGGTCAGTCCTATTCGTCCTCCTGATAATTCGAATCAGGAGCTGGGTCAGGAAGAAGTCTCTACTCCGAATGAAGTTCCGACACCGACGTTGGATTATCATGATATGTATATTCAGGAATATCCAATCAAATTCCAATATCCTTCTATTTTAAATTCGTCAAGGCTGAATACTAATCAACCGGAAGAACGAATTCCTAGTCTGAGGTGTGAGCTTTCAGAAGAGACGGAAGTTTTGATAAAGGACACTACTAGGAATTGTTCTCTTCATTCATATTTTTTGGATAGACCGAGTTATGAACGGTCATCAACTACAGAGGAAGATCAAGAGGACTTGAATAAACAAGGTGATTATTGTTACCAAGGCGGAGATGGGTTATCATCTGGTTGGAGAAGCTCAGTTGATTCAACATATACTGAATTTTTAGGTTTTAGTCCACCTAACGTTGGTTCTCAGCTGTCTTTAATGGGGAATCCAGACTCCATTGGAATGCATACAGTACCCACGAAAGATACTTCGCTTGTGCAGTCAAATATTGATAAACCAACGAAATTAAAAGAGGCTTCAGATGTGGATACTGAAGGGTTCGCCGTGGTATCTTACAATCCGGTGGTTGATGTAAATCAATCCCCTTTACAAACTTCTGTTGGATTCGACCACAGAATGAGTCATTTATCAACGATGGAAGAAAACAGTCAGATGTCGATGCCACCTGATACGACAGAACCCCTTTTTACTATTGTGGGTGAAGTTTTGGGAGATCCTCGTGATGTTCAGTTGGATAATAGTGACTTAGCCCTCTTTTTTGTCGATGATGAGGATCTCGGGTTAATAAGAGATTTGACTAGAAGGCCTTTCACTAGACGGATGGGGATTGTAGAGGATTTACCCTACATAATGTCTACACCAATGGAATATGTTCGACGACAGCCACCCTCATGAATACTAAACATTTTTGTTTGTCTTTTTAAATTAATATTGATAGGAAATTGATAGTCAGATTTTGTTGTTTTAATTTAATTTATTGATAATGTTATAATGTTCATGATATATATTGGAATAAATTTTAGTGACAGTTAAAAATAATGATAATTTGAAATATTTTAATTGAAATATTTAGATTTGCGATTTAAAATAATAAATGAAGATTAGATGTTAGACCCATATACTTGTAACAAATATATTAAATGTTGGGCTCCGGAATCTAATCACTTTTTCTTTTAAGGTACCAGCTGTGTGGATTCTATTGTCATTGATCCCTTTGCCACGTCAAATAATTCTACAATTAATCATGCCTTGTTATTGGCAGTTGGCGATGAGGATGAGATCAAAATAACGGTATTCGAACCGTTGGAGAACTTCGACCTGAATGGCATACATGACCTCAGGAAAGGAATTAAAAAAAAAAAAAAAAAAATTACAAATTACAAAAGAAGGAAAATTATGGAGTAGAATACTCTATTAACCAACCAATAAAAAATTAATATCATTCTGGAAAGAAATCTTCCATGATAAAGAAAAAATAGCTTGAAATACTTTTGAAGAAAATAATAACTGAATAAGAAAATGGTTCAAGTTGTAAATACGTTGTATACCATGATATGGTTGCCAAAATTGGTGGTGGTAAAGTAACATAGCTGGTTACTGGAAATTAAAAGTATTATATATACTTTATTATGGGCTGTTCTTAAATGTTCGCAGCTTCTTAATTATTGGTAATATGAAGAACTTCAAGAGATAGAGATAGTACCCTGATTCGATGGATGATTCTCAAGAGTGAAACAATGGGTTTGTATTACGATGATCTGTGCTAGCTCACCTTTATTCTCTCCCGCGTGTAGGTTCATCCCCATTGGACAAGTACCAATGTTATAAAGAGGGGAGGGACTTAGGTTTGGTGTGGGGGGATGTAAAGGTGAGCATGAAAGACAAATTCAGCTGGTCATTCGCTGTAGTCCAGTTGGAGGCGAGCACGAAGAAACAAGGATATATTGATATTACTTTATTATATACAAATATTGAATATGAAATATATACTAATGCTAATATTAATTTTCAGTAAATGCTGAAATAGAAAGATAATAAATTATAAATTGATATTACAAATATAGATAATATAGATCTTACTTATAAATCATTTGTTTAATAAATACTCACATGTACAAAAACTGTTGAGAAATAATAAAAAAATAAACAAAGTAAAAAGATCGTCTACAACTACAAATATTCAAAGAAATACACAAGTCAGACGCAATCTAAATTCAAAATAGAAGAAACGAAGAGATCCATCATAACCATCTAGGTGGGTAATCAATAGGAATATTCTATAAAGAGATAATAATAAAAGTAAATAAAAAGATAAATAATAAGCATTTCATATCCTGCAGAACTCTTATTTGGAACTCTTTTGGATTTTGTATACAAGACGCCCCTCGCAGTCATCCTATGAACAGGAAGGGTGAGTAACTGGAAAATAAGATGAATTAATAATTGAAGATGAATTGTTAAATGAACAAGAGACTAATGTATGTATTAATACAGGGCTTCATATCGAGGGTCCACTTGATTTGCATACCTTGTGATCAGAGATTGAACTCCATATCGTGGAATCAATTGACGCTCCATATCACGGTACCAATTGATGCTCCATATCACAGGACAATTCAACTTCCATATCCCGGGACCACTTGAACTTTACATTGTGGGTCCATTTGACGATTTATATCGAGGGTCCAATTAATGGTGCATATCTTGGGACTACTTCACCTATTTAGAAAGTATATACAAACTTCATATTTTGAGTTCTGGATTGGAAAGAATCTTCATATTCAACCTACTATATATTCTACATCGAGAAGTCACGAAGAACAATCATCTACTGATCAAAAACAGAAGATTCCAGATACTGAGAAAATCAGATATAAATGAAAATCAAGATTTTGTAATTTAAGTTAAGTCACATTAGATTCATTTGAGCACCTAGTACCTAACACAACACGGTTACACGGGTCTAGATCTAATTCTTCAAAGATAAATATACAAACCCAGTCATAAATTGTTTAAAGAATCATCGCAGGGCTATCCATCTGAACAAGGGATTGATCAGACAATCGAGATCAAAATATTCTACATTATTAAAATGTGTATTAAATAAGTTGATGAAGTCACCTCTCTTTTATTACCCACACTTATAAAGTGTTATTCAACATTGTCTAGGAGAGTTATAGGAAATATTGGAAGAATCTAGAGGTGCAAGTGAGCTGAATCGTGATCAAGAAGGAGTCGCTGTCGGAGTAGAGCTGAGTCCCAGTGCAACTACCCGCCGGGAGGCGAAGCTTAATTCTCTTATCGAAGCAGATATCATCATCCAAGAAATTGAGAAGACGACACCGAGTCACGAGGGAACTTCATAGACGTCTACAGATTGGAGCAAGGTATCTGTTCTAACATTTTCTTTGATTATTGTACCCAAGTCATTGGTTGTAAAAATTTGGTGAGTACTTTGGTACTCACCGTTACATATATATATATATATATATATATATATATATATATATATATATAATATATATATATATATATATAATATATATATATATATATATATATATATATTATATATATATATATATATATGCTCATCGACAAAAAGTGCGGATCGATGTCATTTGAAGTGGTGGAATGGCCGGGATGTTTCCAGAGATTTTGGTTTGCGATGCGGTTTGTCTGCGGAATGGCGGATTGCGGATGTCCATACATCTTCTAATTATATATATATATATATTATATATATTTATATATATATATATATTATTATATATTTATATATAAATAATATATATATATATATATATATATATATATATATATATATATATATAAATAAAAGGGTTTGTGTGAAATTATTCGAATTTTCTTTCACATTCATATAATTTTATTTTTATTTTTGTTTCGAACAGACCCTCGTTAGCGATGATGGTCAGGAAGAAGGTTCCAAAGTGAAAAGGAACTTTCAAAAGATTACCTCAAACGTCAAAAATGGGTGAAAAAAGGATTAAGAAAAATAATTGTGAAAACCTCTGTTGCAAATATTGTAATTTAAATTTTAAAAGTAATGAAGAGTTGAAAAGTCATCTGAATTTGCATAAAAGAAAGTTTAAATGTGCCCATTGTAATTATGAAAGCAATAGTAAATATCTCTTAAGCTCTCATCTTCTAACTCACAGCAATTTTAAATTATTTAAATGTGCTGAGTGTGGCTATGAGTGTAATCAAAAGGAAACTTAAAATTACACATGCTTACGCATCAAAATACAAAATTATTTAAATGTTCTGAGTGTGGTTATGAGTGTAATCGGAAAGAACGCTTTCGAAGTCACATGCTTACGCATCAAAATATAAAATTATTTAAATGTTCCGAGTGTGCCTATGAGTGTAATCGAAAGGAAAATTTAAAATACACATGCTTACGCATCAAAATATAAAATTATTTAAATGTTCTGAGTGCAACTATGAGTGTAATCAGAAAGGAAGCTTAAGATTACACATGCTTAAAAAAACCCATGAATAATTAATAAATTATGTCCATGTTCTGAGTGTGCTATGAGTGTATAGGAAAGGAACTTAAAAACACAACTATGCGTAGCGCTCAAAATAAAAATTATTTAAATGTTTTTTGAGTGGAGCTATGAGTGTAATCAGAAAGTATACTTAATAAAAACACACATGCTTACGCATGCAAAATATACAAATTAAATTTAATGTTCTGATGGGTATGAGTGTAATCGGAAAGGGAACCTTAAAACACACATGCTTACGCATCAAAAAATAAAATTAATTAAATGTTCTGAGTGTGGCTATGAGTGTAATCACAAAGGAAACTTAAAAACACATATGCTTACGCATTCAAATATAAAATTATTTAAATGTTCTGAGTGTGGCTATGAGTGTAATTATAGAAAGGAAGCTTAAAAACAACATGCTTACGCATCAAAATAAAATTAATTAAATGTTCTGAGTGTGGCTTTATGAGTGTAATCACAAGGAAACTTAAAAACACACATTCTTACGCATCAAAATATAAAAATTTATTTAAAATGTTCTGAGTGTGGCTATGAGTGTAATCAAAAAGGAAACTTTTAAAAGCACATATGGCTACGCATCAAAATATAAAATTATTTAAATGTTCTGAGTGTGGCTAATGAGTGTAATCACAAAGGAAACTTAAAATTACACATGCTTAACGCATCAAAATATAAAAAATTTAATTTAAATTTCTGAGTGTGGCTATGAGTGTAATCAAAAAGGAAACTTTAAAAATGCACATCTTTACGCATCAAAATATAAAATTATTTAAATGTTCTGAGTGTGGCTATGAGTGTAATCATAAAGGAAGCTTAGAAAGACACATGCTTACGCATCAAAATATAAAATTATTTAAATGTTCTGAGTGTGGCTATGAGTGTAATCAGAAAGGAAATTTAAAAACACATATGCTTACGCATCAAAATATAAAATTATTTAAATGTTCTGAGTGCGACTATGAGTGTAATCGGAAAGGAAAGTTAAAAAGACACCTGCTTAGTAAGCATGGAAATATGTAGCAAGCAAGAACATGGTGAAGAACGAAAAGGGCGAAGGCAGGTTGTACTTATGGAACTAAAGGACAATTTATGTATCACATATATTGATTACCAGAAGGCTTGTTCCTCATTCAAGGCTAAAAGAAATATTGAACATCTGTAAAGTAGAAGAGGAAAGCCCAAAGTTCCTGAAATAAATATTAATAGATAATTTATTAGGAAAAGTTATTAAGACTACGGTTGCAGTGAATCCGTGTTTGAAAGGACTTGCGTTCTGTCAATTTTTTTCAATTCAGTTTCGGATGTTTTATTACATTCTCAATGCAATCTGAAAACAAAGTAAATATCAAATTTTCATTACTATGTAGATTTGAATGACATTTGTTTAGACGAGATCCGTCGATGTCAATCAATGGTTTTCTCCTTTAAAAATTTGAAACTTTGCAAGAGATAAGTTAATATAAAATAAAATGAAATTCGTCAATAGTCATCCACTGTAATCGTAGCCTAAGGATGCTGAGAGACGGATAAAGGTTGTAAGTAATTTCTCTCAGCAGATATTGGAATGACTTTGGACTGAATATTTGTGCTTTCATCGTTCTGAATAAAAAACGGAAGAGCCATAAAAAAACATCTTAAAAATTACCTTTGAAATTAAATATTAGACCAGGAATGGACTTATAAATGTTTGTTCTAATTGGTTGCAACTCTTACATTCATAACTTTTATTATTAAATTTAAATTAAATTTATTCCACCAAAATAAATAAAATTTAAATGTACGTTAAAATAAAATTTATAAAATCTTAAATAAAATACACGATGAATTTATTGGTTAGGCTGTTGAATTTTAATTAATCCCTTATATTCACAAACTAGTTATGATTGTAACTTCATAAATACTTCAAGTTTACTTGGTAAATAGTAAATACTAATAACGATAAACGAAAGTGTTATTAAAAGAACTTCGTGGTTGTGAGCGAAACGAATTCTCGGTTCTAGATTTTTGTTATCCTAACTTAATCAATAATACTCCTAAAAATCATAATGATGTTATTGTTTGATCAAACTAAATGAAATTGTTTAAAGACTTTTTCAACGAATTTTCATTTTTCAATAAAAAGAAAAAAAATTGCGGATTTCTTGATTCCTCAAATTAAAAAAAAAATTGCTAAGGTGATCTCAATAAAACTTGGCCAGTGTATATTATTCATCGATTGGAAAACCTTTAGATAAAATTTGAATCAAATCGAGTCGGTGATTTTGTGTAGACACAGAAAACTTTTCAAATATTGGAAAATATTTCCCGAATTAACATTTGAATTTACTTTTGAAATAAATTATTTCGATGTAATTGTTTTCCAAATATATTTTATTTTGTTTTATTGAAGTATTCATTATAGTATTTGCGTCCCCCGATGTCGGAATACAATACCCATACTCATACCCAGACCCTAAAAAACTTGTACGGCTATTTCGATATTAGCTTTGTAAGTTCTTTTAAAATTTTGTTGGAGTGCTCTTGGCTAGGGATGCCGATATATAAGAAATATATCGATAATCGATATTTTAAAAAATCAAATTGCCCTCGTTACTATCGGTAAAAATCTATATATGGGTTTAAAATAAATATATAGGTGAAGGTAGGGAATAAGCGAAAAATCTTCATCTTGCCCAAGCAGACTTGTACAAGTTTTTTACGGAAACGAAACTGGAAATATGGCGCAAATTTTAAGAATATATATATATATATATATATATATATATATTATATATATATATTATATATATATATATATATATATTTATATATATATATAGTATATATATATTAATATGATAAAACCAATAATACTTTTTTTGGTAAACCACACTTTTAGGGTTGGGTAAGGTTAAATTAGGTTAGGATAAGTTGTTAAGTTAGGTTAGTAACGTAAGTTAACCTAAGATATGATTGACATATATATATATATATATAATATATATATTATATATATATATATATAATATATATATTATAATATATATATATATATATATATATATATATATATTTATATAATATATATATATATTATTATATATTTCTTTTTTTCTTCTTCTTTCTTTTCTACCTCTTTGCCTCAAGACTGGGGGTACGCGACTGGCATCGGAAAAGAAAAGCAGTAGAAGAATATGACAAAAGTCTAAAAGAAAGCCAGCCTTACCCCCCTTCTCTGTACCATTAATTTGTAAGAACTCGTCGCAGTAATCGAAATCCACCCTAGAGCTTTCACGGGACCGCGACGGAATCCTCACTATGTAATCGTAAATGTAGGGTTCATCCCCTGGGCCCAGGTGGGGCCACAACCATACCCACTCACAAACCCCCGCCATTATTCTCTCTTATCATGCACCTTTCTTCTCGCCTGCTCTGCAAACTCACATTTCTCCTCCTGCAGAACATTCCTTTACTAACTCAATCACTTTTTCTTCGGTCTCCAGCCGGTCGGTTCCCAACACTCTTCACCACTTATACATCCGCTTAACCAACCGATCTATCATTCATCCTTTCCACATGACCAAACCATCTCAACATATCTTTCTTCAATTCTCTCGTTTACCCTTTCTTCACACCACAACACACTCTCTCTAATATGTTCCATTCCTCATTTTTTATCAATTCTTCCTCACACCTAGCACGCCCCTAATATTGTCCATCTGAACACCTTGAACTTTAGATGTATACTTCTTTCCAGACCATAGTCTCACTACTAATACAATAACACGGGTAAACAACTACTCATGTAAGACCCTAGGGCACTCCAGACTTAGTCCTTTTAAATATCACCCAACGATTTAATTGCACCAGCCACCTTCCTGCCATTCACAACTTTCTACCACTCTGCATCATCCGTTCCCTTCTCATTCACATATACCTTAAATATTAAACTCAGACCTTGTTCCAGCTGCTCACCATCTAAAACATAAATTCACACTGAGGAATGTCCTCACTCACAATCATAAGCTTACTCTTATCTACGTTTACTTTTTCTCCCCCTTTTACACACCCTGCCAATCTCTCTACCAATCCCAAACTGCTCTCAGGATTCGCCACAAAGAAACCAATCATCCGCATATAATAGGAGGGCACCCTCCACCATTCTCATTCATTCTAACACCATTTCCCCTGCTACCCCCCACCGTCTATTCTTTCAAACACCTTATCCATATACAATTGAAATAACACAAGGAGAACATAACACAACCCTGTCTCACTCCGCTATTAATCCTAAGCCAATCACCATTGACACCATTTATTCTCACACACGCCTCACTCTCCTCATAATACTTTTGATTCCATTCAGAAGCCTACCACCAACACATATATCATTAACACCTGCCATAGAGCTTCCCTATACCCTATCATACGGCCTGTTGAAAATGCATAAACCTAAAATACAATTATCTTCTCTCTCCTCATTTTTTCAATCATTTGTTTCCAATGTAAAGATTTGATCCAACACATCCTCTACTCGCTAAACGCGCACCTTGTTCTTCAGCGTCAGTCCTTCCAGTCACTCGACGCACTCTTTCGACCAAAATACCAGCTATTATCTTTCCCTAAAACAAAACTCAATAAACTAATTCCCCTATAATTCTACAGTTCCCCCCCCTTATCTCCCTTACCGTTATATAAGGGTAACTATTACTGCTGCTCTCCTCCAATTCCCTTGGAACTATACCTCCCATAAACGCTTTATTACACAACTTCCAAATCCATCAATCACCATCTCGCCTCCTCCATTCTTGATCATTTGACCAGTAATTTCATCTATACCTGCAGATTTACCATTCTTAACTTTCTCACTCCGACCCATTACTCCCTTGCTAAATAACCTCATCCTCCCCAAAATAACATATATCCCTTAATATATATATATATATATATATATATATATATATATATATATATATTATATATATATATATATATATATATATATATATATATATTATTATATATATATTATATATATATATATAATAATTTATTTTTCTTCTATTAATATTATTATTTATATTTTTTCTAAACTAAGATTTATATTATATGCTTCTCATTTTTTTTAAAGAATTAAAAACACACACATCCTTCTCCGGTGAAAGCCGCTACTGAAAGGAACAATTTACTCAGACATAAAAAACAATCAAAATAAAATCGCTGCCAAGACGTAGGTTAAAACACTATTATTTTATTATTTATTTTTATTTTTTCTTATTTAATAATTAAGTATTTCTCTTCTCATTATTTTTCTTGTCAAAAAGTGATTTCTATATTTCAATAGTTTATATTTTTTTTTTTAAATAAACTTTTCTTAAAAGCATCTTAATTTCTTCGCTCATTTTGGCGTTTATTAGCTACCTTCACCCATTAATAATATAATAATAATAATTACATATATATATATATATATATATATATATATTTATATATATATATATATATATATATATATGTCAAAATAAATATTATATATATATTATATATATATATATTATATATAATATAATATTATATATATATATGGTGAATAAAGAGTTACAGCATGATTCTCGAAAACTAAGATGGTACAAGAAAAACTGTAACATATTATGGATGCAGCGTTATGAAATTTGTATGGAAAATGAAAAAAAAAATTTTTTTTTTTTAAAAAAAATTTTTTTTTTATTTTTTCAAAAACTACGATAGGTACAAGAAAACTAATAACATATTTAGAATCAGCGTATAAAATATGTATTAAAAAAGATTTTTTTTTTTTTAACTAAAAGAATACCCCAGGGTAAACCGCAAAGATGCAAAGAGTCGGGGTTTCTCGGCCTCCTGGGGGAACGACAGGGTAGGACTATTTCCCCCCCTCCGGGAGGGTCCTCCGGAACCCCCGCTCTTTGGGTATTTGTGTGTCGCGGGGGGTCTTTTTCCGCCCCTCCCCTACGGGGTATGGAAACGTCCCCCCCTCTGTCCCACCGTCGGCTGGGAGCCCCCTAAAAGAATTTTTTACGCTGATTCCATATATGTTTTAGTTTTCTTCTACCTATCGTAGTTTTGGAGATATAAAAAAAAAGTAAAAATTTTTTTTTCATTTTCCATACAAATTTCATACGCTGATTCCATATATGTTATCAGTTTTCTTGTACCTATCTTAGTTTTCGAGATATCATGCGGGTAACTTCTTTAGTTTGGCCTATATATATAATTATATATATATATAGTGTATATGTTTATGTATATATATATATATATATATATATATATATATATATATATATATATATATATTATATATATATATATATATATATATATATATATATCTATATATATATATTATCAGAGCCTGGGCGCGCCTATAATTTTTTTGAGTGCGCCTGCGTCTATGCCGCCGGACCTAGTGCGCCTAGCGCCCATGCGCCTATATTTTTGTCACATCAATGAGCCTAGCGCCTATGCGCCTAGCGGACTTTTCTCCGGCCGGTGCCTTTTCGCTAAATATATTTTCGAAAGTAAACTTTAATCCGATAATAAAGAATGCTTTTATAAGGAAAAAAATTCCATTTAATTAAATTTTTGTATTTAAAAACCGTAAACTAATATCTACACGTCCTCTTGCTCCTCCATGTCCTTGTGGTCCATGGTTTTCCCCTCAGGAGGTCCACACGAGCGCTGCAGAGTGCAATTTTCAGAGGCCATAGTTTGCCAATTTATTTTGTAGTTTAAGAACTACTGAAATATATATAATATATAATAATATTTATATATACTATAATATATATATTATATATATATATATAATATATATATTATATATATATATATATATATATATATATAATAATATATATATATATATATTTATATATAAGTATATATATTATATATTTATATTGTGGAGGGAGAGCAGAGCAGGGAGGGCATTTGAAAAAACTTTAAAAACTACTACAATTTAGACAAAGGATTAATTAATCAGGTTTTTTACCTTCTTTCTATAAGCTCTGCAATCCTGGGTTAAATTTAAGATGAGAACTCATCTATACATACAATAGGTATTAATAAATTATTTGTTCTAAGATAAAATACATCAATTTATCCTACCTGTACATTAAAATTGATGACTGGAGATATTCTCAAACTCGTCATCCATGCAATTGATATACGTCAGGGAAAGCCATTAATTTTTCTCTTACGGGAGTTCTCTCATGTCACGGGACTTGGTGATACTGCCTGACCGAATTGCTTAAATGGGTTGTGAAGGGATATTTTATATTATATTTATAAATAAAAGTTAATTAAGAAGGGGAATAATAAACATAACATAAGAATCGATTTTAATAAACTATACCAAATTTATAAGGTAAACATTCACTACTATCGAGTGAACAACAACATGAATGTAAGGCATTTACCACACATCAATTACTAAATAAATAAATAGTTCCACTTTTTATAATAATAAGCTTGACGAAAGGCAAGCAGAATAATTAACAATCTGACTACAACAAAACTACAAGTACTATCACAGGACTTGGTTCTAACTTTACAAGATTGTTTCTAATGCCCAACATGCAACTAAGGTGGTACTATAGAACATACACTCAAGATATATAAACTTAGCTTTAAAGTATTTGTAAAATATTTGGATGAAGACAATTATTATTCTAGTATTATAAAGTAGGACATTAAGCAGTTAATGAAAGTTTCTCTTCTCGTTTCAGCATTACATCACTCTGTTTGCTTCACATACTCATTCCACTAAAGTTTGGTTTCAAACAATTCCAGGAAAAACCAACAGAAAAGAAAAACCTAACAATAAAACAATTGCATAAATTAATTCATATATTTAGTAGTTCATATTGATTGTTTTTAATAATGCAATTGTCCAATAACTTACCCCTATACTTGTAATGTTAAGCCGGGGTTTTTCTTTATTTTCAGAATACTTTAGTTGTTACACCAACTCAACGAGCTTTGTCAACACTGCAAACAGTAAGTACACATTGTTTTAAGTTTTATCAATTACCTTTTTCCTGCTTATATAATATTTAGCGTTTTTAGAATATTTTATTATTAATTAAGAAACCTTTAATAATTTACAACCTGATTATAGTTACTAACCTTAACCACTAGAAATTTCAGTTTGTGTCAACTTTTTCACTATTTCCATCAGTAAGATTTTTGTACTTTATAATTTGTCTTTCTTCCAGATTTGTGATTTATTTTATAGTCCGTGATAAATCACATCAAATTAATAAACTTAACTTTAGAAACTTTTAGATTAAATAGATTAATTAATAACATAACATTTCACATCATCATCACATAAGAATATCTAGAATATCTGCTTAATAAAAGAAATTACATATTAAATAATAAATGTTAAGCTTAAAGTGTTTGAAATAAATACATACATAAATGATTACAGAGAATTTCCAATCGGAAAGTCTCTCATTTTTCCTTAATACTAAAAACAAAAACAAACCACCTGCATGTGTTTAAATCCCCCTTACACTCCCCCTCGCTAAGCTTGATTCCCCCCCTTGGATTACGACAACCAAAGGGTGGAGCACCAAACCCCTACAGCGAGATATGAGGGAGGATTTACCTATTAAGTTAGAACTGTCCAGTACTATATGCAATTAAATATATTAAATAAACATCAACTCATTGACAAATATATACAAACAAAACAAAATTATATTAAATACATCATTAATTAATTTGGGGCAGTAAATAAAGAAGAAACATTTTTGGAGGTTGCCCTCTCCTCTCTTATAATATTAATCCAACTATCAGTGATCTTATCTCTTTGCTGTTCTGATAATTGATCCCAACCTAGTTGATTCATGGTCCACCTAGCTGTAGTGCGTAACAAGACAGCAATTTGAGGATCCATAGGTGTCAGACAATCAATATTAGCATTTACAGAAGAATATTGGGGAATGGAATTTGGATTCCCCACAACATATGACAATGGTTTATGAGTAAAAGAGGGAGGAGGATACAAAATTCTACCAAAAGAAGGTTGAGGCGGTGGAACAAAAAGAACACTTTGCTCCGGCCTGGGAAAAGAATACAAATTTGATAAATTAGATGGATAATATTCCTGATTTACATTATACATTTCTGGTATTACCGGTTCACTTACATTTTTTCTTTGATCCAAACCTATTCTATATTGAGGAGCAGAAGAAGTCGAAGGTTGTGAGTCTGACTGAAATTCATTTCCATATTGGTCTCTTTCAGGCATTGACATCCATGATCGTGAACGTCGTCCAGAGTTAATTCGTGCAGGTATTTTATATGGTGGTCCATAAGAAATTCGCAAAGAGGTAGCCTCTTTTACAAACAATTCATGATGTTTTTCGAAGAAAGCCTCTAAAAATCGCCGATTTGGATGTTGCCCATCCGGAAGAAGTGGCGAATCCATTGTCAATGTCATCCGAGCCATATATTTTCCATGAGGAGTGGTTACATTTTCTTCCCCATCAGGACTGACGTGATGGTAAAAATCTAAAATTTCTTTGGCTTTTAATATCTGTTTATCAGGCCACTCGAATTGAGGGTTACACAAAGTCTCAAACAGATTAAAACTGTAGATCGCATGATCTCTTATAACTTCTGGATTCAAAGTGGGATCATCTTGACAATATTCCTGGAAAGATTCACCCCAATCACGCACTATTCTCTTTTTATTAAAAGTATAAATGTCTTGGGGTGTTGGAATGACAAGAAAAACCTTTACTTTTGGATTGATTCGCTGTGCGAACTTGGTGATTCTAGTCATAATTGCTGGCACTCCTTCAATACTAAAGTCGTTGACTGGCTCAAAGGCTGTTGTAGTAGCTTTATCATCATTTGTAAGATATTTAGGCTTCCAAGCCAAGGTGGACAAGGACCAAATGAGTATATGTGAAACATCCGCTGACATCAAGGTTTCCACTCGGGTAGGACATGCAGAAATATGCCGACCCACACAAAAATCAGCTTTAATATTCAAATTATATCTTGCTTTAATGAACTTCTTTTCATTACGAAATTGTGCTGCTGCAGAATGTCCCACAATCATTATCAAAGTCATTTTTATTAATTTATTACAAAAACAAAGGGAATAAATAAGGGAAAAAGCAATTAGGTCAGCAGTTTTGCTTTGACGCTGTTGACACTGTTGCTGTACCTGTATAAAATAAAATATATATCGATTAATTGAGATCAAGAATATTCATATAGTACCTGAAAAGGAAGTTTATTCATTAGGCATAATCACAGAAACAAAGAAAATTAAATAAAATATGTAATAGTAAATTATTCTTTTCAAAATTATTTGAAATGCATTAGTCTTGGCTTGGAACACGATGTTAAGTTGTTCCATACATGTTCCAAACTCTTTTTAATGTATTGCTTTGGGAACACGATGTTAAGTTGTTCCATACGTGTTTCCAACTATTTTTAAAGTATTTGCTTTGGGAACACGATGTTAAGTTGTTCCATACGTGTTTCCAAATTATTTTTAATGTATATGCCTTGGAAACACGATGTTAAGTTGTTCCATACGTGTTTCCAAATTATTTTAATATATATGCCTTGGGAACACGATGTTAAGTTGTTCCATACGTGTCCCAATTTATACTTAATACATTTGCTTTGGGAACACGATGTTAAGTTGTCCATACGTGTTTCCAAATTATTTTTAATGCATTTGTGTTTTTGGACACGATGTGAAGATCCATACGTGTTTTCATTTCATCATCATTTCCATGAGTCAATCTCATGTATCCCACAAAAATTATTTTGCTTTATGAGAATCCTGTAGGAGAAAGGGTGAGTATAGGTTACTACTCATGTCATTTTATAACAATAATAATTCTCAACATAAATTTCTAATGCGGCTTACTACCTATTTTTCACTCTCTTACGAACCTTTTTTTATATATATATATAACTTATTTTTATAACATAACCTCTTATACGACTCACTATAAAGACTACATAACATATTAACTATATGCAATATCAATTTCTTAAATCTTACTGCTTCTAACTTACTCAATAATTAACTTTAATATATTGTTATAGATATGATGTATATTCTTTTATTATATGTACTTATAATAATAAATATTCTAAACTAAATTTAAATAGTAACTACTTAGGATCGTGCCTTTCTTTACGGCTGAATATACTCCACTAAGGGGTTATATATTTCATATAATATTAGAGTGTCGAGGTGGCATGACGGAGCGCTTACCCGGGCAGAGTATTCTTTGACTTCCCAGCTTGCAGTCATCGCTACAGTTTCCCGGTTCGGCCTAACACTGGATTTTCGTTGTACGTAATCTGACAAAATCATCATCATCACTTGAGCTATATATTAACATACTAACTTAATTCACAATAGGTTTTCTGCTGAGGATAGCTAATTAAATAATTATTAATTGCACTCCGGCTAAGCAATTTAGAAATAAAATGGCATCCCCCGTTAAATATAAATTGGGTTCCTGTAGCCTAGGAAAGGCTTGATTAACTTACTCACATAAATATATATATTAATACATCATTGAGTGTTTTAAAAATATTCATGTAGTTAGAAACATTATAACTTCAAGGATAAGTAGGTTAACTTGTCCTGGAATACTTTAAGTAACCTATAGTACTAATTATTATTATTATTGCTTTCCTGTTAATTATTTATATTTTAAACACTTGTTTGACTGCATCCCATATCATCCCTCAAGATGGTAATGGGGAATTAATTACAAAATTATAAGATCCCCACATAGCTAAATTGTGCATTTATAATTATATATAATAATGAGTTCACACGCTCTCCGGACTTATTTCTATTTGAAATAATAACCCATATATGGTTATATACTTTATTTCAAACGACGACGTTTAAAGATAACCGAACTTACAGGGTCTCCTATTGGCAGATCGTGAAAAGTGGGGCATCTTTGCTACTGTTAATTTTTTGGATTTGCCTGAAAATATGCCTCTTTAATGATCCCAATCATATTTCCATTACCAACTCCTTCCCAATTTAAGTACCTATTAATACGATATATATATATATACAACCTGCCTTGTGGGCAAATCCATTTTCCAAAATTTAACATCTCTTTTTTGCTGAAAGAATGCTTTCTTTATTATCAAGATTGGCATGCTTTTCTTGGTCTGCTCCAATCTATATCTCTTCTTGTTATGCACTCCAACAAGACTCATCATTTGGCTTCCGGAGCAAACTGTGATCGCGGGTCAGCTATGGTCTCTACGTATGTTATAAAAGAGATTATATTATAATTTTGTGTGTTATACCCCCGTCCGAAAGGAAAAGGGCAAAGAGAGTTAACAGGAATCTCAAACGGATTCAACGTTCACTTATATCAAAATGAAACCCATTCCTTGTGGAGTCGTATATACAATTATAAATGTTCTATGATTAGGCTATAGGCCTTACCCCGGTGTTCTCCCCATTTACCTGTTAGAATTTTGATCCATGTCCTGTTCGACCAAATGCCAACGCCTCGACCCGAAACCTACCGAGATCCAAGACGCCTTTCTACTGGAAAACATTCCGTCACCGTGAAGTTTCCCCATAGGGGCCTACACACTTTCCCTGTTCAGGCTACTCTTCTATAATTCAGGCAATAAGCGGATCCTAGACCTCCAGTTTTAGGCGTTCTGACCATTAAAAGATACTTTAAAATATACACCTTCAAAAAAGATCCATTTCTCTCGGCATTGATTTTGACTGCGTTACCATTCTTATTTATCAGTTTCTCCCAAATTCGTGCAATCGAATACTGCGAAGGATATCTGATTAAATGCCTCTCATTTTCTTTTTAAGAGGAGAGGAAGAACAATTGGTCACCTTGTGAATCTTACTTAATCATTAAGGGCAGAAAATTCACACATCCCCTAAGAATTGTTCTTAAAGCATCTTGTCTGTTGACCACTACCTCTCAGGGAATCTAAATGGTATATTGGTGTTCCACAAAGCTCCTCAATGCTATATTTAAGTCTAGTATAAGTATATATACAGGGTATATTCCTTTACCCTTTAGATTATAGATGATTTACTTCCACTCTCACTAGAATCTTCCTACTTGCCTGCTTTCCTGGTAGGCAAATACAATGACATTGTATATGAGCTTGGTTTTATATTTAATATTCCATTGGATCAGTGAGCGCCAGACCATCTATATGTGACATCTGATATTACCAGTGGTGTTTAAATAGATCCTCATTACCGGTTTGCTTTTACTAAGAATGATATATCATCTCAACTCAAAGAAACCCATCTGCACTTCGGTGAGAGCCTAAAGGTCAATCTCTCTCACAATCAATGGTCTAAGCCATTCTAGTGCTCTAAAGTGGTATTAATCTTGAGCGACCCTTCTTACTCATCCCACAATTCTCAGTAGTTATTGAGTTACTGTCCAGCAGAAGGGTTGGTGAGAGGAGAGACAATTGCAATCTCTTCTCATTACAACAATCAGGCTCCCATTTTCGATATCCTGATAATATCCTCCGTAACCAGTGCGTATTGTAGTGATCGCTAAAAATAAATTTTATTAATCCATACTCATGTGTGGTTATTGTGTTAGATCAATATGACACGATTAACCTTTAAAAGAGGTCTAAGGGAAGAACGATATCACGTATTTCGCTTATACTTACTTATTATCTAATTTAATGTAAATCCAAGATTTCACCAATGTGCTTCGCCGCAATCTTCTATCCACATGTACTTGGCGAGCGCCTCTTTAACTAGTAACACGGGGAATTTAACTATACCACAATGGGTCTGCAATTCCGTAAAAATTGAATCTTTTTACTACATTAGGGAACGCCTATTACAATGTCTTGAAAAATAATTTTTTAACAAACTCCTTACATTATATCTCCTCTGAATTTCTGTGCTAGAAGGCCTTTGGGGATGGACTTTCTCGAAAACTTGGAATCGTTACTGGACCCCGAGAACCTTTCGGTAAGATCCATCTCTCGCAAAATGCGTGCTAGAAACCTTGCATTACAGTGTGGTGACTCTCTGTTAAGCTACTCCGCACCGTCCATGATCATCCAATTTCAACTCACAGGAGCATTTGGAATTGTCTTTCCATAATAATATATATCCTATATATGTAAAGAGGTGTTGCTCTGTGATTCTAAATTAATGAGAGAAATATTATTCCCAGCTTCGTGAGACGCGCATACCACAATGGAAGTACATCCACTTCTCTATCCAACTTCTTCAACGTAGTGAATTCACAGATTCCCTGGAACTGTGAACGGTGAGTTTATTCCCTGTGATGAAGAATATTGTGGAAACAGACAATTTCTAGATAGCCCTCACGCGACTGATAAATTTGTATCTCCTGGTTTCCACAACTACTGGCGTGTGTACATCTCAACCTATACCTTTCTTTTCTTTAGGGGGAAAAAACTGCAATCTCGTAACAAAGACCGACGCCTTTTCTAATTTGAAATAACAGCTATGTTTTCTACTATTCCGGTGAAAGTTGCATTCTTCAGTCTATATGAGGTAAATCCGGAAATACCGCAATGATTTTTCCGCTCAGATCCTATTACCTCCCGATACCCATTGGAGAAGTAAACACATCACTGATCCCACTCTCTCCTGTTCACCCTTGTAACTTTCCCTTACTAGATTTTTAAGGTAAGATTTACAATGACATCCATCTTCTAATTTCTATCTACTACATCAACTCTTCATTCTCCCCAACACTAGAAGCTTAACAGATGTGCGCATTTATTTAAGACATACTAGAGCGATGTTACCCTTTTTCTCCTATTGTTTTACTTGCCCAATTTAAGGTTCAAAACATGGGGTTCCAGATAACACGCGCTGAAGAGATCTTTGGAACTGATTGGGGGGCCTTGACCGTCGATTCTACGCTAACTGTATAATATGAGCAATTGATAGTGTGGGTTCACTTCTAATGTGGCCCTCCTGCATATTCCTTCTGGTGGTTATATATGGACTCCCTCATGATGGAGTTGCTTTTCCCTTAAGCGCAACAGCTCCCAAAACCACGGGAGCCGGCATCATTTCAGCGGGGACAACCAAAAAGATGACAGAGTTGTTGGTCATAAAATTGCTATCGGGAAAGAACAAAGGAGTTTCAATATAAAATTCAATAGGGACAGAGTGGTCTCGCACCAGACCACTAATTGACTTTATTCTAATGTCGACAGAGGGCAGTAAAGGTAAGTTTTTCAATTCCCCATCAATTAAGTCAGTTCCAACCAAACTTACTCCTGCTCACTTGGCCACAGCAACCCATAGAGGCCCAGAGCTTATAGGGCTAAAAGCAACGCCCAATAATTTTTAAAGGACCAAGTTGGGAAAAATTCTCGTTCTCCATGGCACTCTAGGATGTTTAAACTCAGACTTTGAGACATTGTCTTCACTACTTCTCTCTCTCAGTACCATTAGGAATCAGTGGTTTTGCTCAGACCGCGCATATCTCTCTGTGCGAAGAGCCCCTGAGGCTCATAAGAATCGCTCTCGCGCCCGCCAGTCGCTTCTCTTATGCATACCTGCACAAAGTGAGAGGGGCAAAGAGGAGAACGCTTTGCTTTACAATTTGCACTTTCCTTTGGCTAAAATCCTCCTACGCTCATCACTCTTACTGTAATTATATAATTTTGGCTTTCTTATTCGCGCTCCCAGTCTTACTAATCCTGACAGCTTCCCCTGGTCTTTTTCATGATTTCTTCCAATCCGCCTCTCAATCCAACTAAAGAGTGGCGGTCTTATCAAATAGTTTTTCCCCACCCATTTTTTCCTCCGCGTCCTTAAATGGTACACCCTCCTTCTTCCTCTGCACTCCTCCTCACTTTACGTCCTCCGCCAATTCCTCGCCACCCTGGGCTCTTTACGGATGTTTGTTTCTTATTGGTGGCTTAATAATGGCGTGCGGATTCCTCCTAACTCATCGAGAACAAGGAAACACCCCGACCCTTTAGTTGAATCCGGATCAATCTCTTCGCTGCCCAGCTCCTCACCTATATTCTCATTTTAACCTCTCTATTTAGCCGAGCGACTAAGAACTCTCTAAGACTCTCCGGTGTAGTGTGATATTAGCGGGTTTTTACGACAAGATTTTTCTGGTCTGATTCACCTCTCTCTCTTCTTTCCTCTGTCCTCTTTGCCTACATGAGCGTCCTGTCCACAAATTATATATATGGTCCCAAAATCTATATCTCTTTCGCTCGCCCGAAAATATTACATAAATTGATAACGGACCCGTTACAAAGGGCATGACACCTTTTGTAGATATGGTAACTCTGGCCAAATGTAGGGACGTCTAATAAGATGGACCACCTCTTCTGTTAGGTAAACTAAAAAGAACCGCTTGAAGGCTGGCCCGGATGGCTTTCCTCCCCGAATTTTGATGGGAATGTGCTTACGTGCTGCCCCCGCCCCTCGATCTTTTTCAACTATATTCTCTAATGTCTCCAATATGAGCTCAATTACTAATACTCTAAATACCCCCCCCCCGCCCCTCGGTTTCAACTATATTCTTTCCTTTTATGTCTCAATACCTAGCTCAAATACTAATTTACTAATACTACTTAGCTCAATTACTAATTCTCTTCCATTTTCTGTGTTCCCTGCTGAATTTAATCATCTCCCTCACTTTTAAAGCCTGCGTCTGTTCTGTCATCTGCGTAATTTGCGCTAGCGGTTGAAATTTTAGCCTTTTGGTGTTGGCAAACCACCCCCCCCTGAATAGGGCTTCTTCTGCCCCAGTTATGCCCGTGAGGTGTCAACTTAAAAAAAAAAAAATGTAATACCACTCACCCTATACGCACATTGAAGAGTAAATCCTTCCGTTCATCAGCCCTTATGTGGGGAACCTTATCAAATGTAATATATAATATATATATATATAATATATATATATATATATTATATATATATATATATATATATATATATATATATATATATATATATATATATATATATATATTAGAGATGAAGAGAGACGGAGAGTGGTCGAAATAAGTGCCCAAAATAGAATTGGAAAGAATAAAAATAAAAAAAAAAAAACAGCAAAAAAATCAAATTCATTTATTAAATTTCAATAATAATTAATAAGTTTAAAATAATAGATAATAATTAATAAATAATAATAAATAATAGTAATAATAATAAATAATAAAATGTAATAATAATCATAAATAATAATAATAATTAATAATAATTAATAAATAATAATTATAATAAATAATAATTTAATAATAATAATTAATAATAATAATTAAATATATTTTAGGTTATTTTATTCAAAAGTAGTTTCCCATTAAAAAACATTTTCTTTCAAGGAAAACGATTTTTTGCCAATATTTTAAGGTTGTTTTTTCATCAATATTGTACTTTATAAAATACATATTTCTAAAGTAAAGGAACTTTATTTGACTTATTTTTGTAAAAAAGAGTTTGAAATTATTTGATTATATTTTGCCAATAAAATATAATTTTTGAATTTAATTAAATTCTTTAATAATTTTACTATAATTTTTCAGAAGTCCGAAGTTTGACCGAAATTTTAAAGTACTTATGCTTTAATATGAGAAACAAATTCGGTCAAATAGTTCTTCAGCGACAAATCTATATATGAGCTAACCATGTTTAGATCCGACGTATACATTTTCTGGCGCAATTTCGTATTGGTGAACATTATTATAAAATATGAGTTAATGTGCTCGCCACAATTGATCCTTACAAATTTACAGATTACCTGGGCATGTTATCTGTAAATATTAACATTTCATTGTATAAATTGATCCGCTTTTTTCAAGCGCATATATATATATTATATATATATTATATAATGTATATAAATATATATAATATATATATTATATATATATTATATATAATATATATATATATATGATATAATATATAATATATATAATATAATATATTATATATATATATAATATTATATCATATATGAATCGTGAAGGTAAATAAAATTTAATGAAATTTGAAAAAAGAATTGATTTATTTTTTATCTCATGATATCAGTCATCGCCGCATCAATAGATGACTGGG
This sequence comes from Trachelipus rathkii, assembly GCA_015478945.1. Classification (NCBI taxonomy): domain Eukaryota; kingdom Metazoa; phylum Arthropoda; class Malacostraca; order Isopoda; family Trachelipodidae; genus Trachelipus; species Trachelipus rathkii. The sequence goes on from JABUQX010010461.1 coordinate 36,196, forward strand.
CGCGAGCGGCCACTGATATATATATATATATATTATAATATATTATATATATATTATATTAATAATATATTATATATGCACTGGGCTCTAATATGGCCCTTCTTCTTACAATAACTACAAATCCCTAGGTATTTGTAGCATTTGCTCATTTGGTGGCCTCTCTTTTCGCAGTACTCGCACACGATATTCCTCCGATCTTCAGGATCATATCTAGGAGGGTTGTCACTATTCCTATAGGTGCGAGTCTGAGAATGCTTTCCATTGTACTGGGGATTTTTGTGACTTTCTCGATAAGAACAAGAACCAGTGGGTCTTTGTGGATGACTATCAACATACCGTGGTGATGATGTCCGGTGACTACTTTCATCTTTTGGTTTTGTATCGCTTTTCCCTTTAGGTGGAGAAAACTACTATTCATTCTATAGTTTGTGGGGTGAATTACTCTCCGATTTTCCCTATTTTCCTCCTCTCTTTGGACTCTCTGATTCCAGTCTTTACATACACTTAGCGGGCAAATAACACTAATGGTTATATCTATTTACCGTGTCTTAATGGCCTCCTCTCTAAAGGAACTCTTCCTAATTAAATTGTCTTGTTTTTTTGGGTGTATTAAAAGAATCTTCCTTTTAGACTTAGTATTCGTCGAATTCTCCATGTACTTGTGATTGCTGCATTATCTAAAATTGATTGTTGCATTATTTTATAATTAACTGAAGAGAGGCTGTCGTTACAGGATGAGGCAAAAATGGGAGGGCGAATGTGGAAAACTCGGAGAGTTATTCACTACGAAACGCTCCAAGTGTGAGTCGGTCGTCATCCTTTCCTCCTAACATAGTTATTACTAGTTCCCAAAAGAGTGTTTTCTTTGCCCCAAATATAGTTCCAACATCTAATATATCTTTCACTTTTGTACTAATTACTCGTTTAACACTTACTTTTCGACCGCCGTAACTCTACTATATGGGTTATGGGAAGGAGCTATATACATTCTACGCGTAATGTACAAACAAGCCCCCAATATTATCGCCTATAGTTCGTTAAGTTCACTGAGATATAAGATTCCTCCGCGGCAATTACTCCTCAATTACCCAATTCGATAATTGGCTCAAGCGTTGGCGCAAAATCCTTCCCAATCAGGCTGGCAGAAGCGCATATAACCCGTAACATCGCCTGTGCCGGCAATTTGGCATTTCTCTTTACTTTTTAGTCATGCTCGGTTGAGTAAAGAATAGTTCAGCGAGAAAAAAAGATACTGTTTTTCTAACTTCAAACTACATAATTTCTTCTTGGGCTGTGTATACTATTTTTCTCCCGTTTTATGACTGAAACGTTCTCAAACTTGACGGAGAGTGGTACTCTACTCAACCTCCATCATAAAAATAGTCACCGATTTCCGTCTTTTTATTTCATTATCAAAGATCATTGATTCTGTTCTGAAAATGCATATGAATGAACCCTGGCCTTTCTTTCCTATCAGATTGTTCCCTTCTTCCGACTGTACCCACATTAAAAGCCCGCATATCAAATCTCGAGGTATTGATACATGAATTCAGTCTCTCTCTGTTTTAGAGTAATAGTCAGTGGGGTGACTTTACAAATTAAAAGGCTCATTAACATTAGTCCTATTTCCCAGCTCTCAATGTTAATCAAAGCGGGCGATCTCTCATGTGATATTCCCGCCTCATATTTATACTTCAAATTCCCATTATTTTTACTCCACCCACGGCCGCGGAACTCCCTTATTTTTTCTTTATTGTTTTTTAATTAGTTTTTTTATCTTTGTGGTTGGGATGTGAGGATTGTACATTGTGTGTCCTATATAATTTTTTTCATAGTCATCCATGGGGGAACGTGTGACGCGTCTCACTCAACCAATCCTTGAATGGTTGTTCAGGTTAATATTTGGTGCAATCCTAGCTTAGAGAAGGTCTAAACTATAAAGAGGGGTTTTGAATCATAGCTGGAACTTTTGTTCCAAGGTATTATTGAGAGTTGGTGATGAGCATTAATTGGATGTGTCGGTAGGGTTTTTCTTCTAAATACTAGGTAGAGTTCTTCCTACCCTTTTTACTCGTCCATATTGCCAAAATAACTCGAACTGAATTACAATCCATAAGGGAATGTATCGGGATTAGTCAGTGTGCACAATGCGTATTAGGGAAAAGTTATTCGCCCTTTTCGAATATTTTCTAATAACAAATCTCACTACCATTGGTATACCCATGCTACATGAGAAAAGAGATTTCTCCCTGAACGTGTAACTCCCTTATTGATCCTATAAATCTTCAAAATTAGTACAAGTTTATTTATCTGTCTCTTACACTTGGCAAGTAAAGAAATGCAAGGTTCTGTCACTTTACGTTGTTGTATGACTATATAGCATCAAAAACTCAAATTTCCGAGTCCAGTTACTCCTTCAGAAGAATTAATCATGCACCTGTTTTAAAATGATCAAGTTCCGCTCTGGTTAAAGAACGAAAGAATGAATCAATGATACTTTCCATGATTTTCAACGTGATCTATCTAATGAGATACTTGAGGAGATGAGACTCAATGGATACTATTCATCCTGAGCGTGTCGTTTATGTTGTTAGATCTCTGCGAATTCGAGCAGCTTGTGTTACATGATTTCTGCCTCATTTAATTTGTAACTTTTTGTTTTATAATGTCACCTTTATGACAGCTTCCAGAAAATGGAATATGTAAATTTTATCTTATCCGTTTCAATAACTAATTTCTATATAGTATCATATCTCTTTACATTTGAGCTAATATTTCTACTTCCTTTAGCTCTGGGCTGATCTTTATTGCTTAATATTTACCACAGCTATATATCGCTTCATATCTTGATTGTTTGTTTGCTCATTTTCTTTTCTCATAATAACAAAAATAATTACAACTTTTTGTGCACAACGGCACTGAAGATTATTATGCTATAATATTTGCGCCTGATAAAGCTTGAGGGATGTCATGTCTGACCCAGTTTGGGAACTGGAGTGGCCAAGTTCCCCAATTTTCCTGAGGGACCAGTCACTTGGTATATAAGGTTGCCGCAGGACCCTTTCAAATAACGCGGAACTTATCCGCCTCTTGTATTCATTTCTACGCCTGTATCCTGAGTTCTTTTTTCTAGTTCATTTTTTATGTTTTTATTTCTGAAAGCCTTTTTTCTTAACGCCTCCATAACTTATATTTCTCCAGCCCATAACTCTCGACCCTATAGAGGGATAATTACTAATTATAAACCCCTAAGCATAACTCATAAATACGAAATACCTCATTATAAGACTAAAAATAATGTTGTCATAATTTAATATACATTCATACAAGAATCTACCCAGAAGTCGGTCTAGACCTCACTTACACTCAAACTCACGGCAAGTGTATTTTTGTATACACCGAAAGCTAGGTGTAATACTAGCTTTACAAATTTAATGGCTTCATTGATTACGCAGAAGTCACAACCCGGGCAACTCACTCAAACAGGAAACAAAACCAAGTCCCTGTCGGGCGCCACTTAAATTTATATTTATGTGGAAGGAGAGCCGGCAGTATTTTAACACATTGACAAGATAAGCGGTCATTTTACAGAAAGATTTAAAAAATACGCCTACCATTTTAACGTTTACTCTCTTCACAAAGGACTTACTAACTTAAAACAATCAGTTTTTTACCTATTTCTTTCCTATAAGCTCTGCAAATCCTGTATAGCTCATTTATAAGGCGATCTGAAAATTTCTACTCTTATTTACTCTCTATAAGCAGGTATTAATAAATATTAGTGTTTCTCACAAGATACATCATTACACTCTGACCTTAAACAACTGAGCTGGTAACATCTGTATAATTGTTGTTATGGACTGGCCGAAGATGCATATGTTATTTCTATCCACAAACTTCGTTCCATCCTCACTGACAAATAATGCATTTACGTCAGGGAAAG
>JABUQX010010462.1:0-20000 GCA_015478945.1 Trachelipus rathkii
CTTTCTTCTTCTATATCTTTCATTATTTCGGTAATCGACATCATAAACGCAACCTCCACCAAGCGGGGAGGTGATTCTCATTCCCATGTCCTGTAATATTCCCGTTCTTATTCGGGGCCCCAGTCCTCACCACATTCACAGTCTCACTTTGGTTATCGGGTGGCCGCACTCCCACCGTCCACCGGTCACCTGTAGACCGTAGGCACCACTTCACGTGCTTTCCTTATCTTTTAGTTTCCTCACTATCTCTGACCATCTAAATATACACACCTTAGTCCAAGCTGTCGACATCATTCCTCTTTTTTTCTTTATTTCTATCTATATGCTCATATCTCTACTCTCTATTATATTCTCTCTCCTTCTAGTCCACCACAATCCACCTCAGTCTAGGCAATTATTCTCCTACTTATTCTCATCTTCCTCTAACTCGTTGTTTCTACAACAAATAATTACAACATTAAGATGAATGTCTAGTCCTCTATCCTGCCAATAGTACATGATAATATAACCTTCTACAAAACAGCATCATCTAAATAGGTTTGTGGCTACTCTTCTTCTCAGTCTACATTACATAAATTTATCTTGTATAAGTGCATTCCAAGACTGATTCAAGTGTACCATGATGCCCTGTTAGTAATAATTGTCTGTACCTCAATGCATACTGAGGCCTACCATTATTTTCATCCTCTTCCTTGAAGTTAATTCCTCTTATATCTTTAGTTTCAGTGGCCGGCTCTTTTGCGGGGTACGGGGCACGCGTTAGCCCCCGGCATCCTTACTTCGGTGTACGGCCACCACTTCCGTGCCCTACATCATTCTCCTCTTCGCGTCTTCTTGGTTATACATTAATCTCTCTTCATCTCATCTATATACTACATATCTCATGTATTCTTACATGACTCTAATGAGCTACTAATACATAGTCTAGTTAATCTTCAAACCACACGTTTCATCATTCGGTAGTCAGGCCGACGTGTATGACGGAGACTTCTCGTATCCCGCTCCAGGACTCGACGTACTACACTCGGATGACACAGATGAGTCGTGTTATAAGATAGATGGGACTTAACTTAGCAGGCTAGTTGCCGAGAGCATATTTTAACCTCTTAAAAGTTTCAATGGAGCTTGGACAATTACCGCTGTACATCTGTCCTAGATACCCTCATAGGCAGGTTTGCCATTTTATTTTTACACTTAGTCCTCAGCTGGATGGGAAAATAAATTTTGCGTCGAAACGGGAGGAAGTGTGTGTTAGGCTTGGGCGCAATTGTTTACTGGCCGACGGAACACGTAGATAGACTCCTCCTGCACCTCACACTACACTCAACACCGTAACTTACCATACTCAGGTCTACTCCATGCGGGACTCGATTCTGGGTAATGAGATGAAACGGAGAGAGATTGTTAGCTCCGGGCTACTTCCGGTACGCCTACCGCAGCCGAGACATACAATTTGGATAGTGGGCGCTCACCTTTGTTGGGCTGTGGCCAACACCTGACCTGACTAAGGTCTGTCCGATTAGTCCCGCTCCGTTCCTGCTGTTTTTTTTGTTTATTTTAGTCTTTCTCCTTATGAGACGGGCCGCCTATACCCACACTCCCCTAGCTACACCCCAACTTTCCATTGCTCAATAGTTTCGGAATTCATTGTACTACAGCCGAACCCATACTACTCAACAAGTCCGAGTCTTCATTGACAATAGAAACTGACTTTCTCTTTGATTTTTTAGTTTAATGATCAGCAGTAAGTGCCATACTTCTTTATCATACTCTTGTTTCCACTTCTCCGATGCATCATTACTCTTCAGTACTACCCACGCTTTATTCCTTCCTATTTGCTTATCACCACCATACTACATCCCCTTCCCGCTGTGCTCCCCTACCTGTGGGGTTTCCGCAGTGGAGGTAGGCCTTCCAGTCCCACCTAACCCGGGACGGAGATCCTGTCCCGCTGGTTGGGGCCGACACCCGGTGCGATTCTCACAGCATCAAGGATGCTTGTATAGTCAGTAATAACTCACCGGGGATCGAACAGGGGTACACAGAATATTTAATAAGGTGTTAGTGGCGAGATTGCTCGCGCTAATCACCATCGGATTTGATATGTTATCTTGCCTTGCATGTTCCCACCCACCCATCACCATCTGAGGTCAGGCCTACATCATACAGTTACTCTTCCGTATCGGTTTTTTTTCACTTTACTTTGTCATGCCTCTGTCCAATGTGTCGGAAATATATTTTTTGAACGCCCAATGGTTGTCAGTAGTTTTTTCACCCCAGGCAAAATCTTCGTCACGACCCGCGCCCGTCTACTGTGACTTAATAGTATTATTTTCGCGGACTCGGGCAAGAAGAGTGAACAACATGGTCGGCTCTTAGAAGTAAAGTTCAATGTGGATGGGCACGTTCATACGGCCCGGCAGAACACTGACCATTGGGGCGTGGGAATCCCAGTGTTTGAGTCATCATGTTCTTTCTTGTGGGGTTGGTCTTTTGTGGTGGCTGGCTGTTTGGCTTGTTGGGGGTTCGTTCCTCACCTTTTTGGTTTTCCACGACTAATATTCTAAATCCCATTATCCGCTTCCAAAGTGCGAATAATTCTTTTCCATATTCTTTTTCCCTCAGTTAATTACATCTTATAAGATACTTAGGTGGTACTCACAGTTTCACAAAATCGGTATTGAAAATTGTTTCCCTAAAATACAAGAATCTGTTCTTGTGTGCTTTGTTTACCCCCACCATCACGGCAGGAAGACAAGCCAGGTATTGCGACACCGTCGCGTTGCTTCGTAGTTTTACTCATAAGCATTGCAATTCTGTTAAAGGGAATAATTGGGACATCTGCGTACTTATTACACGTCAATCGATTCTTAGACTCATAGTTTACCTCTTTGTATTAATCTTCTGAACGATATATTAATCGAGATTCTTCGCATTCGATAAGAGTTATTTTACGAGAATGTATTCTTATAGGTAAAACTTATTGTGCCGAAACTCCTATCCTTACGGAGGGAATTTTCTCCTCTCTGACAAAGTACTGTCTATTACCCCGATGCTCGCCATGGGTGTAGTTTCACTATTCCCTATTCATGCAAGGTGACTTTAATGGCCAGGAAAGCTATCTCATTTAAGGGCTCATTAAATACTTCTTTTACCGTAAACATTCCCATTTTAAAAATTTCTGCAAAAATGAAATTACAGTTAGCAACTGTTAAAATGTTGTTTATAATGTTGCTTTGAATTAGTTGAAAAATTATGTGATAACATTAAATATATCGTAATTCTAACTTGTGAAATTTTACGCTTATGTTGCATAAGAGTTTTAAATTTCCTTTCAAAAGATCCTTTACTTTGTATGCAGGATGTATAATTGTAGGAATATTCAGACATATTTTCATAAGCTATTAATGCACATAAATTTGCAATCAGGTTACCGGGTACCGGTGTTCAGGACTTCCGCCAGTGAGAGCTCGATGCCTGTGCGAGTAGTTGATTTTTTTGAGGTGAAATCTGGTGGTCGGTAAGTCGAATAACTAATCTTCGGGCCTTTGTTCCCTACAAACACCATGTACAGAGTGGAGTGGCAGATAAGCCTACTGGTGTTCTGGAGAATATAGAGTGGTCCATGATTCGTGCTCCCGTTTCGGGATTGAAACATGTCAAGCAAGCAAGCATAACAGGTATAGGATGCTTTTTTCTTCCTTTTTTGCCAGTCTCCTGCCATGCACCCTCAAGGGCTAATGCGCCTGGAATTCATTCAATATTTCGTGTTAACAACTACTCCATCACAGGGTGACTTATTCCTTTTCATTAACCAGAAATACAGAGGGTTCGATCTGCCTTTGATCGTTTTCAACCATAAAAACAGATTTCCACCTTGAGTTATGCCTATCATAAACACCTTCTACACCCACATTTCCTGGCCACCATAGCTACACTGACCCCAAACCCTTTGCCCTACAGAATAGGATAGAACACGGAATTGGCAATCCGCCGGGTTCGCATTTTTGGGGTTCGGGCGGTTCCAAAGGTGTTTTGCGCTGTCATGGGCTAACGCCCCCCTCATTCCCCTCCTCGGGCCGGGCTACCCGCGAATATTGTTTCAGAACTTCTCCCGGGGGCTTATTGTAGGGGGTTAATCGGTAGGAAATACTACACCACATGAATCATTACCGTCTTAGGCCCTCAAAACCATTGAGATTGACATACAATACAGCCCCTCACCTCCTCCCCCGGGGCGCCGTCCTCTCACGGTGGTTAACGCTCTGGGGGGCCCTTGCGGGCATTGGTGGGCCCCTGCGGCTCATCCTTCGCTCGGGGGCTCTTGTATTTCGCTCTGTTTAATGCCGTGCATTGCTCGGGCTCCGTCGTGTGGAAGAACCTCCCCATCCGGCTTCTTGTACCCGCCATCCTACCCTCCTGGTGCCCACCGTTTTGCCCGCCCGTATCTGCCTCCCTGGCACTGTCGGCCGGTCGCCTCCACCCGGCCATCAACCTTCTGCTTAATCGATGACCCCCCGCCCCTTACCCTCACAATTCGATCCCCTGTCTGTGCCTTTCCTCTGCCCCTCTGTCGTTATTGTGTTGTTCTCCCGTCCGAATCCGGGTCGCTTCTCGGTGCCTCCTCTGACTGGTATTCCTGCGCGTTGCATTTTCCCCACAGCCACCTCCACACGTTTGCCGTCCTCCCGTTCCCGTGTGCCCGCCTGTCGCTGCTCCGGCTTCCGCCTGGGCCGCTCTGTTTCTCTACTCGTGTTTGTGGCCTAACCCCTCCTGAACTTCTCCGTGTGGCTCTGTTGCGGGGCTTTGTCTACCTGCGCAATGTTTTCTCCGTAATCCCATTTTGTTCCTACGGCCCCGTTCCGCAGCTATGCGCCTGCTGGGTCTGGCTGTTCGCCGCTTCCTCTCCGCACCGGTCACTCTTGCCCGGTCCTGCGCGCGCGGCCAAAGTCTCCCGTCATTCCCTCCAAGCCGCCAGGGCCTTTCCTCGCCCCCGTCAACACCTGCTCTGTCGGCTCTGTTCCTCGTGCGTCTGGACCAATGCGGACTTGTTGAACACCGTACAATCCCTTGGCCAGTCGGTACGCTGCGTCGTCAAATTCAATCACTATCTCAAAGGACATTTGTAATGTTCTTGTAATTGTTCTGACCTACATATTTTGGGGTAAAAAGGACTTTAACTCAGTAACCTTTTCATATATGGTAAAAAACTTCCCGTTCCTATCACTAAACAAAACGCCTGGTCTCTCTACACACACATTCACAGAGAAAATGTTACGACAATTGTATCACACATAAACCGATTACTCATACTATCACTCCTAATTCTTAACATTCCTCCTGAACTCACGCGTATATAATATATATATATATATATAAGTATTATATATATGTATATCATATATATATATTATCTATATATACTATATTACTATATAATATATAATGTTTAGGTTGATTTTGACCACAAGCGCACTGGATTATCTAACTATATATATATAATATATGTATATATACTATATATAATATTATATACTATATTATATATAATAATATATATTATATTATATATATAGATCACTATATATTTATATATTATATAATATATAAATATAATATATATATAATATATTATATAATATATTATATATAATATAGTATATATTATATATATTATATATTATATATCTATAATAATAATTATATATATTTAACTATTCGCGTGCGTATGTGTCTTTTTTGGTATTCGGATGAATTTCAATTTATTATAATTTATTTAATTTATTTATTTATTTATTTATTCATTTAATTCAATTTATTTATATTTTATTTTATTTAATCATTTAATTTAATATTTTTAATATTAATTATTTAATATTTAATATTTAATATTATATTTACTAGTTAATATTTAATATTTAATTATTTAAGGTGATAATATTTAATATTTTAATATTTAATATTTCATATTTATATTTATTATTTACTATTTAATTATTTAATATTTATATTTAATATTTAATATTTATAACGCTGATCCTATTTCATGTATTGATTTGTTCTTGCCTCCATTTTACTGCCGTGTTTTTCTCAGCCATAAATTATTCCGAAAGTGTATTTTTCTTGTGCTTTGGAATTCGAAATATAATGCAGTAAAACGATAAGATTATTCAGTTTTAAATTGATCAACCTTTTATTAGGTGAGAAGTACTTCGGAATTCGTTTTTTTTTATTTGTTCGCTTGATTGATTTTGCCTTTTGGTGTTTGTTTATTAAATATATTATATATTTATGCGAAACGACCTTCCTGAGTAGTTTAGACAAAAAATTTTCGTTATTGACTTTTCCATTCTTAAACAGATTACTGAATCATGGTTTATATTTAAATGTTGTTCAGATTCAACTATTTTATTATATAGAACAGTGTTATTAATAAAGATATATTCGGTGTTACTGAACTTTTAAAATGGCACCAAAGTGGTCAGAATAGCTTAATTTTTTACTTATAATTCGTATTATGCTATTTATAATTTTTTAATAATGTTGATATCTGCAATATCATCTATTATTATTATATATTATTATTATTATTATTATTTTAGTTATTATCTTATTATTATTATATTATATATTTATGTATATAATTATATTATATTCATTGGAGGTATTCTGTTCTTTCGCATATTACATATAAAGCCTCTTGTAATCTCAGAAAAAGTAATTGAATGCGAATGTAAACATTTATCCTCGTCTCTTTTTTAAAATGATTGCAAAGCTTTTAATCTCTCGATAGAATAATTTCACTTTTGTTGTTATTTGAAGATTCATTTTATTAAGGAAATAATTTTTTAAGGGGAAAATACACATTTATTAAAGGGGAATATATACTTGCATTTATTAAAGGGAAAATATATACACTCGTATATGGAAATACAGCCCTATATATTATTTTGGTTGAAATATATATATTAAGGGTAGTTTGCTTCGTTTAGATGAATATTAACGATTACTTATTTTATTGCCGAAATTTCTCAGTCGAGTTAATATTTTCCTTTTCTATCTGTATGTATACAAATTGTATTAATTTAATAGATTTTATATCACTGCAATATATTATATTATACGTTATATATATATAGTTTACATCTTATTATATAATATTACTTTGCTATATATTAATTGACATATTAGCTTTTATTTATCATTCATTATTTGCTCGTTGTGAAGTGCAGACGTGTTTTGAGTGCTCTCGCTTGATAGTTTATTTATTTTATTTATGGTTATTATTATTTGGTATGGCCTGCTGGAATGTGTTGTGTTTTTTTCTTTCTTGTTTTGTTTTAATTAAAGTTTTTTTATTAAATCATATCAGTTGTTATACACTTATTAGATTCAGTGAAATTTTGTGTGGTTTTAATAAGGTATAAGTCTATTTATTTATTTTTTTTTTTTTATTACAAATTCTGATTTTTTATTATTTTAACACATTAATCTTTTTTAACTTAGGTTTTAGCCTTTGATGAATTTTATCCAATTTTTCTTAGTTTTAATTTTTTTTTTTTCCCTTTCTTTGTCGTCTTTTTTTGGGGGGGGGGTTGCGATTTTTTCGTAGGGTAAACTGGGAGGGTTACGTAAGTTGAGTTTTATTTTTTTAATTTATTCATACCAATAATCCTGATTTTTATATTTAGCCAACATTAAACTTTTACTTAAGGTTTTTTAGCGCTTTTGATGAATTTTATTCCCTCGGATATTTTCCCTTTGTTTTGGCTTTTGTCTTGTTTGTTGTTGTGCTGTGTGTGTGTGTTGTGTGATGAGATGATGCAGCTTTGCATAGATGCGGCTATTCTATTGACTTCACAAATGGTGCTTTACATTACCACTCGGCTTTCCGTTGAATACCTCATCTAACTCTAGCCTAAATCTTATTGCTCTGTCTGAGACTTCAGATGCTAGAATTCTCCTCTAACTCGTTTAACGTATAAACTATAATTATTTATAATTTCCGTCTAAAGGGGAGTATGTGCGTATGGTTAACATTAACTCCATAAAACGTCTTGAGAATCTTGAATCCCGTAATTTCGATGTTCTGTGGCTAAATATATCTCTTCCTTCTGCTACAATAATCTTGTGCTTCTGCTTACTATTCTTCTAAACAGAATAGACTTTCACGCCTTTTTTGAATATATTACTACTTTCCAGAACTGTTATGCTTCCATTCCTATCGAGGTTCCTCTATCCTAATAGCGGTATTCAATGTACACCACACTCGAATGGTTTTGGGATCGTGGGTGGGAGGAAGGCCCGAAATACCTCAAGCATTCTTAACGATTTGAGCAACATTAAGAACAACACACATTCTCGGATCGTCCTACCGAATTTTGAACACACTTGACCTATATGTTTCACCTCTAGTCCTTCTCTCTTATAATACACCACTTTCGCTCCTATTGGTATCGACCACCTATTGCTTCTTAATTTTAATACTTTCTCCTCAACCTCCATCCTGCCCTGTGCGTTTTTCTGCATTTGATCGGGCCGGATGGGGGCTGTTGCGCGCTCTCGCTAACATATCAATTGGCATGATGCTGTCTCTGGTGAGTTCGCTTTCTGCGAAAGGTGGAGGCTGTAATCGTTGATGGATTGAGCAGGTATTTATTCCTTCTTATTAGCGTGTGTTCGTTTCTCCTCAACAATCCATGGTCGACTCGTAATGTGCATCTCAGCTTGCCCATTCTCGGCGTAGAGACGAATGCCAGTATCAGGGGTGGAAAATTCCTCGTATCTCTCTCTATCAACTCCGGTAATTTTCTTAGCTAGAAATCGTTGCGGGCTACCTTGACGAGAAAGCGACTTTTCATCAACGATAAGTGCGCTAACCCTCTCTTGTTTCCTATGATATCTTTCTGCTTTGCCAAAAACTCTCCAACACTCTGGTTCTAACCTTTTCCCTCCTCTTTTCGTCTGAAATGTTTGTTGCTAATCTCCACTGCAAGGAATGCTCTTCGCTCACTATTTCATCTAACTCACCCTGGAGCGTTGGATTTCCTCTGCCTCCATCCTTCTTCCTCTCAGGTGAACTATGGCTATTTGCCCTGAGATTTCATTTGGAATACGGGTGCTGGGCTCTGAATCCCTACTGACTTAGGAGGCGGGTGGCCGGAAGGCTTCCTTCCCGATTTTTTGAGGAGTGTGTTCCGTTCTGGAGCGTCTCTCGTTCGACTTATTTCTCTTGCCTCAATTAATAGCACTTTTCTCAGTGTTGGAGCGCGCATTGTCAACCTATCCTGAAAAAGGAAGCGCTTCTGATCCTTCTTATAATCGCGAATAGGCTCTAACCTGTATTCCTTCTAAACTTTTGAAACACTTTCCTCACTTCATTCTTAGCCCACATGTGATTCATTCCCATTCTTTCCGATCGCCAGTACGGTGTTGGGGAGAGTGACGAAGCACTCGGTGAATCTGTCCTATTCACAATTTTATGGTTTTCCCACCTAGCTTAAGGGGAGATTTGCGTGGTGGCGTTGTAATACTCAAAGCATTGACGGGGTATGGACGCGTCCTGGGCTTCCCAAGCTCCCCTCCTTCGAGTTTCCTCCTTCTTCTTTGCTTACTTATGTCATGCTTTCTTTCAAATCGTTATCTCGTTGTTGATTTTGCGACTTCTTCTTCTTTTCTGTCATAGTGGTGTTCCTCAGGTTTCTGTCTTATCTGCTACTTTATTTCTGCTCTTTTCATTAATGATCTTCTCGTCTGCACATCTTAACTTAGTCGGCACTCTATCGATGATGAATTCATACTCAAATATGCTCCCCCTTTTGTTTTTACAAATGCCTCTCGTCTTAAACTTCCAATTCTATTCTCGCTGAGCTGGAATAGAATTCCGGTGGGGTCGTCGCAACCTTGGAAATTTATTCTTTAAAAACCCAACTTCTACAAATCTCCCTTCTAAGACACTTACTAACTTTCTATCTCTTTCGACGTTCCTGTCTCTCACTGTTGACAATAATAAAATCCTTGGGCACTTAAATAAACAAAAATGTCTTCAATACCTTTACGGTTGCTAGGGCGACTCAAAGAAACTGGGAGTTTCTGTTTAGACTGGGAGTGACTTTTCCCTTCACATTACTTCAGTTCTAACAGGTCTTCTACGCTTGTATGGAGTACTGCTCTCATCTGGGGGGGCTCAGGTTTCCCTCGGCTTTTGGATAGGAGTCGAGTCAAGGCTAAAAGACTTAATAGGACTGTCTCTGTTACTTTCTAGTTATCTTACCCTGCTATCTTGCGGCGCGATTGTCTAGGTGCTTTACTCTTTTCTAGTAGGTACCCTGTGCGGCAGGTGCTCGAGGAGCTTTCACTCCCGCGTGCGCCCCTTTACGTCGCCCTCGTAGAACTCGGGGTGCTGTGTCCGCACATGAGTTTTGTGTTGATGGTAACTCCAGCTAGTTCGCTGCGGTGCTCTTTCTTTCTGCCACATCTTGTCTGTGGGATTCTTTCCTCTTTGTTTTCTACTCAAATTTAATCGTCCTCCTTTAACAGCCGCGTCCTGTGTCATCTGCGTAATTTGCGTTAGTTGAAATTTTTGTTGAGTTACCCCCTCCTTGCATAGGGCTTTGCCGTGAGCGGTGGTGATAGACTTAAAAAAAAAAAAAAAAAATATATATAGTAGTATATATAATATATATAATAATATAAATATATATAATATATAATAATTATATATACTATAATATATATATTTTGGGCCTTATCGAGTACGGAGAGAGGCAAGGTTTGAGTTGATATGTAATATAATAATATATTTATCTATATATAGTATAATATATATAATATATATATATATAGTTAATATATATTATTATATATATACTATATTATATTATCTATATATAGTATATTCATATACTATACTATATATACGTATTATCTATCTTCCCCAGCCGTGGCCTTACTATGACGGGCAAAGAATAAATTTTGACGCGCAACTTTATAGCACCCCGTCCCCGTAGAATTTTCATTTATAGTACGTTTTATATCTCTAAAAGTGTTCAGCAAGATTTAGGCTGACAAGAACAGGTCGGCGCATTGATGATGTTTGTTTATAAATTTCAAAATGCTAATTTCGATACACAATAATATGAGCTTTTCAAGCTTAAATTTAGCAGATTTTCGATTTCTTTATCATCTGTATATTAATTACTCGTCGTCTATATTGTGTTCCTTGGAAAATAGGGCTGATTGTTTCATTTATATCGCTGAAATATTTTTATCGCATCTGCGCTGATTTTCATTGAAAATTGTTTGTTCTATTTGATAGATGGAAAATTGCAAGTGCGCTCCAATCTCTTTTCGAAAAGTGTGATTCAACTAAGTCTTACGCTCATATATAGCAAAGCTCAACAATTTACATTGTTGTTAATGAAGAAATTATAATAGATGTTACTAAATGATTAGAATGCGAGCGTCCCTGGAAATTACTGGGACATTTTCATGTTTTCCATCAGAACTAATCATAATTTTCCAGGCTTTCTAAATCCATTTTAATTTGTTGTAACAAACATTTTCATCAAAAAATGATATGACAGCTGCTTCAGGTGAAAGGTACCTTAACTGATTGCAAAATTTATGCAAAGCTAATATGCTGATTTCCTCATTAACATCCATACAAGTAAAGGTTCTTTTGAGGAATTTTCAGATCTGACCAACACTCCCTTAGGGGAAGGTAACCCTTCCACTGAAATAAAAGGCAAACAACAAAAAGATACACATCTTTGACGCTATTTTTTCATTTTGCTTATTTTAATTTAAATTAATTTTCCAGGAATTTATTGTTAATAGAAATATTTGGCCATCCACCTGGCATGATGAAAGGATCCTGGCATCCGGAAAGACATACTTTGAGGAGGAATTCCTCCAAGGAAAATTTCCATAAGTTTTAAAAGTTCTCTATAATCTTCTCGAACTTGTTTTTCTTTAAGAGTTTTCAAAGACAAATCTAGGAGATCCTGCGTATTTGATATCTTTTCTTCAACAAATTCATCAGTTACACCTGGTGTGAATTTTTATTTATCCATTTTGTCCCAATTTACTTTAAATTTCTTGAATATGGAAATGTCTGGACAAAGAATGACAACTGTTGAAATGACCTACGCTCAAATAATTCTATATATGATCGAGACATGGAATACTAATATCTCTAACTTAATTTTGTCTAGTAATTAATACCGGCACCTTGAAATCACTGTGTTTGTAGCAGTTGTATCAAAACAAAAGGCTTCAACTCTTTCGCTGACGTTCCACTTTTCTAGTACCTCATATACGGCATCAGCTTGGTGTTGCCCACTACCTGAATTAATCGCTGGAAATCCTATTAATTGTTCTATTACTCCAGAAGTCTATCTACCTGTTCCGTGCCAGTAACATTTGTCAGAATTTTTCCATCCCAATGTACCGTTACATAAATATGTCTCCTGCTATTTCATTTCTTATAAGCTTTCGATAGCGTGAGATAGAACTGTGGTTTTTAACTATGTTTGTAGGGTCATGACCAAGGGCCTCAGCTGTGGCAGTTAATATTCTAACAGTATCGCGGTCACTGATTTTGCATTTATCAAAAACAGCAACTAACCTAGGTGTTAGTTACCTGTACTTTGGCTCTTTTTACATTGTTTAGAAACGGTGGGTGTATGACACTATGTGTTAGACTTGGATCAGAATGCATAGGCAACATAGTGTCATCGCTTGTGGAATATTCTTTAATTTCATTTGTATAGTCTGTTATATGGGTTGAGTGCAAAAAGATGTTTCCTCTGGAAAATACAAATTGTGGGTAATAGCAATACATTTATTAGTATAAGTAAATACATATAAAATACTAAATAGAATTAGTACAAAGATATTTAAATGGTTCCATTGTTTTGAATAAACGTACATAACTTCAACACTTGAAGCATTATATCTGCAAATTTTGACAATAACTTATAATTCTGTCATTCTAAATAATAATAATAATAATAATTAATAATAATAATAATAAAATAATAATATATAATATAAATAATATAATAAAATACATTTAATAATAATATAATAATGATAATTAATAATAATAATAAAATAAAAAATTAATAATAAGTAATATAATAATGAATAATAATAATATATAATAATAATAATAATAATAATAATAATAATATAATAATAATATAATATTAATAATATAATGAAATAATAACATAAAATAATAATCATATAATATAATATAATAGAAACAAAATAATAATAATAATATAATATAATGAATAATAATTAATAAATGTAATAAATACTGTACGATTCGCAAGAATTTATAATAATATAATAATTGAAACTGAATAATAATTATTTATTAATAATCATAATAATTAATCGCGGAGTTGAGTCACGGCGTTATTACCGAAGGATCGCTGGGTTCTATATCCTCCGGCAGTAGCAGTTGGGTTTTATTACTGGGGGCAAGAAATTAAAACTTGATGCGACGTACTGGTGGCGCTGGTTTGGGATTGCGCCGGCCTTAAATGTTCGATTTCTTGTCCCGTGTTACCGCCCTGCATAGGGGTTACACGTTATAGTAGTTTTTTTTTTTTTATTATATTATAAATAATAATATACTAAACATAAAAATAACAAGAAAATAATCATATTTATATATAAATTATAATAATAATCTAATAAATTACTATTAAAATAAAACTATAATAATACTTTCAGTGTCTCATAATAGATAATAATATCTGATAATAATATAATTATATAATATTAAAATAAAATAAAATAGATAATAAAATAATAATACTAATTAATGAATAATAATAATAAAATAATAATAATAATGATAAAAAATAATTATAACATAAATTGTAATAATACTACTAATATTATAATAATTATTAATATAATGATAATATAATAAAAATAAATAAATATAATAATATATAATGAATTAATAATAATAATATATTAATATAATGATATAATAATAATAATGAATGACATAATAGATATAATAATATATCTAATAATAATAATAATGAATAATAAGTGCTGTCCTAATAATTAATTATGAATATATAATAATAATAAAATAATAATGAAGAATTCGTGAATGAAAATATTACGGTCAATTGTTTTATCCTTTTTGCCACGGTCAATGTTTCTATCATCTTCTTGTTTACCGAATAGCATTCTCTTTTCTTTTTCGTCAAATGAATTCTTTATTATTATTTGACCCTTTTTATCAGACAGGTTGTTTCTTTGATTTAGGAGAAACTGACGATCTTCTTCAATGGGTTATAGTTGATAGAGCTTTCTAGCGTGGGGCGATATTCAAAAAGAAATTCATTTTTTCTTCAATTTTATTTTCCTCGATTTTTTTTGAACTCAGACTTCTTTGCGCCTTACAAAGCCGTTTCATTTCTTTGTATTGGTCCGGTTTCTCAATGCTGTGTTGATAACGTTTTAGTTGGTGTGTGGCGCTTTTCTGCTAAAAACTTCTATTTTCATTATATAAAATACTATAATGAAATGTAAAGGAATATTTTAAATGTTCCATTGTTTTTATAAACGTTACCTGATGAGCACTTGAGCGTAAATTTAGGTTCACTTTGTAAAACATATTGCATTTGGCAAACAGGACCCTTAAAGCCTGATCATTAGAAGGTAATTTTGAGCCAATAATTTGACTTTCGAATGACCTAAAAATAAACAGTCATCTTTCTCGATTTCCATGTTTGAAAGAAATAACACCTTAGATGTTATATATCAATTAGAAATCTGAAGACAACGTATAACAGTGATAACACGAAGACCCTTCTCCATATTCGATATCCTTTTGTGATTTGTTTCGACTTCTCGAGCGAAACTTTAGGGAACGACTGAACGGGATGTTTTACATTATTATTATTATTATTATTATTATTATTATTATTATTATTATTATTATTATTATTATTATATATTATTATTTATTATTATTATTATTATTATATTATTATTATTATTATTATTTTATTATGTATTTCTATTATTATTATTATATTATTTATTAGAGACGATGGGAGCTTGCTGAAAATAAAAATGGGTAAAGTAATGAGTTATTTGGGTTAGGAACGATACAATTGATTCACATCGGGATGCAACCGGCTTCAATGTGACATACTTGGGGCATAGATTTCACACATTATATTACGTTAGGAGCTATTTCTAATCAACATTCGGGTGTCAGTTTTAAATTTCAGGAATTTAAAATTAATGGCCCGACGCTAATAATAATTAGTTATTATATATATATTATATATATAATAGATATATATATAATATAATATTATATTATATATATCTATATATATTATATATATATATATTATAATATATATATATAAATTATATATATATTATATATATATATATATAATAATTATATATATATATTTTATATTATATATATATATAGTATATATATATATATATATATATATAGTATATTATATTTATATTATATAAATTATTCTATATATATATATATATTATATATATATTTATATCAATATATATATATATATATAGTATATATATATATAAGTTATATCTATATAGTATATATATATATATTAGTCATAATTATATAATAATATATTATAAATATAAGTTTATTAATGCTTTTTAACTATTCATCTTTTCTGTGTTGTTACCTTATTTTGAGTCTCCAACATTGAACATACTGTTTTTAATCATTATTGATAATGTGAATGCTTGCTTTGAAATATTTTCGCGAAAACACCGATAAAAATTTTTCAAGTTATCTGATATAAAAAACCTATCTTGGGCTTTCTGTTAATTAATTAATGAAGAAATGAGAATGTGTGTCTTGCGTTTCGATGTTGAATGAAAAGAAACAAGAAATTGAAGTTTCTTGTGGATTTCTTGAACCAGAAAATTACCAGGTTCTTGAGCGGCTTACATCTCAGCTTACTAATTTTTGTAAAGTGAATCAATTTGATATCCCATAAAAACATTTTCAATTTTTAAAATAAACTATATCATATTCGAATAATTTGGATCGGATACTGAACTTAGCGTCTTTTTTGCAAGCATCGTTCATTTATTAAAGTATTTCTATACCTGAAGTTCATACAACGCTTTCTGAAGTTTTACATTGGTGAATAAGACTAGCAAATTGGTTTAATTAGTATGCTTATTGCGACACACAGTGTAAGAATTGAGGAGTTACATAAAGCATTTTAACTGCTAAGAGGGCAATAATATATATAATTATATTTTATATAGTAATATATATATATAAGTATATATATATTATATAATATTATATAAATAATATATATATATTATATATAAAATATATATAATTATTATAAATATAATTATATAATATATTCAAATATATATTATATATTATATATATATTATTATATATATTAGTGATCTGTAGATATTATATCTAATATATATATATATATAAATATATATATATGTATATATATATTATATATATAGTATGATATATTATTATATAGTATTATATATATATATTATAGGTATTATATTTATTATATATATGATATATGATATATATTATATATATAAATATATATTAACTATATAGTATTATAATAGTATATATATTATAATATATTACTAGTATATATATATAGTATATATAATATATATATTATATTATATTTACACTGTACTTCTGCGTTCGTTAAGCAAGTCGATTAAATGGATAATGGTGCTGGAATTGAGTTGCAATCCATTAGTTGTACCTTAAAATTGTTTGTACATTACTCGGATTTCTGTAGATGTTTGAGCATTTACCTCAAGTCATGGATATAATATATATATATATATACTATTATTATTTATATATATTATATATATATATAAAATTATATATATTATATATATTTATATACTATATCTATATATATATATATTATATACCTATATAATATATATATATATATCTATATAAATATATAATATATATTTAATATATTATATGATATAATAATATATTATATTATAATAGATATATAGTATTATATCAGTAGTATATATATATATATATATATATATATATTTTATATATAAATATAATATATATATATATATATTAATATATATTATAATATATATATAAAAATATATATATATATAATATATATAATATATATAATTATATTAATATATTATATTAAATATTATATTATATATATTATATATATTATATATATATATATTATAAGTATATATATGTATATATATAATATATTATATAATATATTTATATTTATATATAATATATAGTATGTGTATATATATATTAATTATATATATATATATATATTAGTATATATAATATATATTAATTATATATATATTTATATATATATTTTTATAATATATAATAATGTATATATATATATATATATATATATATATATTATATATATATAATATATTATATATATATATAGATTACTATATATTATTATATATTAATTATTTTTATAAATATAGTATATTATTATATATATATAATTAATATATAATATTAATATTTAATTATATATATATAATATAGATATAATATTATATAATATATATATATATATAATATATATAGATATTATATATGTTATATATATATATATATTATTATTATATAGTATATATATATATATATATATGATATATTATCATTATATATATATTGATAATATATATATACTATAATATATAGGTATTATTATATTTACATGGAAAGTCTACTTCTAAATTTTAATATCTGAAAAAACGATGAGAAAGTCACAGAAGATAGTTTGTTTTTTCCGCTAATTTAATAATAATAATAAAGAAGTTTGGTGAAATTATTTTCTTAGCCATTTCAGTTTTCGTTTGTTCACGATTATATAATAATTATTATATATATTAGTATATACTATATATATAATATATATATATATATATAATAAATATGATATATATATATATATTTATATTATATATAATATAATATTTATTATATTAAATATATAGTATATTATATATATATATATATATTATATATATATAATTATAAGTATATAAATAATTGTTATATATATTATATATATATTTATAATATATCTATATTATTATATATTATTAACTATATATATATATATTATAAGCGAACTGTTTTAAGAGTGTTCAATGGTGAATTTTAATAATTTTAACTTTTAATAATAATATCCACCCAACATTAAATTCACTATTGAACATCTCAAAAAACAATTCTTACGTTTCATGTACTGTATGACTTGGTCACCTCTAATATTCATCCAATTCACTATTACTTGAAAATACTATCACCATTTTACATACAGGTTCCTCAATAATTAAACAACTAAACTGGCACTCTTTCTCCTTTTTTCATGTTCTTTCCGTATATGCTTCTCTTCCTCCTATCTTCAAATCTTGAATCAATTATAAACATCACTTCAAAAAACTTTCTATCGCTAAGGCATCATCCATAAGGCTTTAAAGGCAAAAACCTATACAATCCTCCCATTATACCATTCTTTTAATTTAGTCTTTTCCTTCCTCTACTAATTTCCTCAAATCCTAATTAAAAATAATTTTCCAAAATATTTTAAGTTTCAGCTTCTCTGATAATTTTCCCTATTAAAAAGACCTAACATACATTCATCAGCTCTCAAATGGAACTGCTCCCATGTGTTTCTATACAAATTCCCTGCAAGAGTTGCAATTCCTTTAATGGGAGAAACTGATCTTAGACGCCTGGCCTTCTATAACATAAATGACATTTCTACGATGAAATGCAAAAATTTCTTGCCCTTGACACTCCATCGTCTAATATATGATATTCCATTGAACATTAACAATGACAATCTTCATGTACAAATTTACAAAACGTCATATTTACTGAATCGTTTTGTTATCATTATTCCATAATAGATTTTGAATAAACAAAAGGCGTATAGCAATTGACGCACAAACAGCAAATAAATATTCTGAGTACCAAACAATTTTTTAAAAAATTGATTTTTTCAAACTTTCAAATTTAGGGTCCAAATTTGCTGACCCATATGCTTTACTTTTATTTCTAGGATTTCTGCCATCTATTTCGAAAAAGAGGAAGGTTGCAGTTTAGGAACGAAAGCTCAAGATAATATATATTTAAATACCTTGTATAAATTTAATTCATTTTCTAAAGAATTCAACAGAGAATCTGCTTGTTGGGTCTTCCACTTTCTAATTGAATATAGGTCTCTACTGGTAAATAGTTTACACTAGCGGTTCCTGCTTTATCTCTTATATAAATATATTTATATATTTAATATATTATATTTTTTATATTATATATATATATATTATATATATATCTTATATATATTATATTTATTAATATTAAGTAATATTTTCGAAATTAGAATACTATAATCTATATATTATATATATATATACTATATTCAAGTAACATATTAAAATATATAGAAAATTAATTATTAATATTATTAGTATATATAAATAAAACTTAGGATTAAATGCAAAATTTTTTAAAAATATTTGAAAAATTAAAGCAATATGAAATGCGCGTATAGTAATTGAATAGAAATAAAGAAAAACTCGTTTATTTTTTATATAAGTTCAAAAACTTAAAAATCATTTAATAAAAAATGTAAATTTTGAAATTCAGAAATTAAAAAAAAAAAAATTGCGCAGATGTATTTCACGCATAATTTCAAATATAAAGTCAAAAAATAGTAATAATTTAGTTATTACCATTATGTTCCTTTACATCTGGAATTATATTTCAAAAATAAAGACACTTAATAACAATCTAGTTAATACAATTATGTTTCTATATATTTGATGAATAATTCCAAATATTAAGGCACAAAATGGCAATAACTACTGTGAAACTACAGACAAAAGTA
>JABUQX010010462.1:22500-42500 GCA_015478945.1 Trachelipus rathkii
TATATATATAATGATAGTTATATATATATATATTATATATATATTATATAATAAGTTATATATATATCACTTCCAATCTCTTTGCCCCTCCTAATTGAAATCCTGCCTACGCCCATGTATATTAATGATAAATGATAGGTATGAAACGTTGAATTTTCATTTGAAAAAAATGCCATATTCTTATTTGTATTTTTTTTTTTTTTTTTACTTCGATGTTTTAGAACCAATCTGTTTTTTGTTTCAATTACCTAGCCAACTTCCTAGTTTCAAACCAAAGCTTGAAAAGTAAAAAGAAAGCTTAAGACGTTCCTGAATATTAATATTATATGAAAAGAATTTAAAGCATTTATGTTATGTAGTAAAATAATTCATAAAATTTATAACAATTTTTGTGCAAAATTTAAAAATGATTTATAGCTGTATTTCAGAAATGTAGTCAAACATTTGAGATAATTTTGTTTCAGTTTCTGAGGGTCTGATAAATAACGTCACATTTCTATTTCCCAGTTTTGATGCAATTATTATGTTGATCCCAATCCTAATTTTGTCAGAAGAAATTCAAATTAAAGCAAACCTGGCTTAGAAGGCTAAGTATTACAAATTAAGTTTGATATGAAAATTTCCTGTATATAAAGAAAGTAATAAGATACTTATCAACTTTTCAATATCTATTTTTCTCCTTTTTTACCTATATAAGGAGTGAATAAAATCAAGGTCTAATTCTTTTTATTTTTATTTTTTTATTTCAAAATAACAAAATGTGGTGAAAGTTTTTTGTAATTGTAAATTATGAGATTTCTTTCCATATTCTAGATTATTTTTTTCTGACATTCATATAAATTTTTTTACGATTACGGTGAACATATGAACACAATCACTCTCGTATATAATATATATATATATATATATATAATATATATATTATTATATATATATAATAATATATATATATAAGTATATATATAATATATTATATAATTATATAGTATATATATATATATATATTTTATATATATATTATATATACATATAAAAACATATACATATAATATATATATATATATATATATATATATATATATTATATATATATATCATATTAATATATATATAATATATATATATATATAATATATGTATAATAATTATATAAAATATATCTATATATATATATAAATATATATATATAGCAATAAAAAAAATATATCTCTATTCTCTATTTGATTTAAAATAGAACATACTAACATACTTTGAGAAACAAAATTTATTTTTATTCTCCATTTGATTTTGGATAGAATTGTGAAATATTAGTATGCTTTAATAAATTTTTGTAGGTTAAAATATTATCCAGATGAGTTAAAAAGGTAATATGTTTAAAATAATTGAAGGTAAAACTGTAGGAAATACATGTTTTTTAATATAAATGTAAATAACGAAAAGAACAATAAAAACATGAAAAACTTTTTTTTCATGAAAAACAGTGTTTTTATGGCATATAATATTATATATTATATATATATATAATATATATATATATATATATATATATATATATATATTATTATATAATTATTATATATATATATATATAGTATATATATATATAAAAATATATATATATATATATATATATATTATATATATATATATTATATAATAATATATATATATATATACCCCTATAGCACAGATGGTTGGCAGATACATCACAAGCACGTTTCAATGGTTGTCGCACTCGTCACTCACACATAAGCGCTCGTAAATGTTGACATTGCTGTTAAACAATCTTATGCGATGTACGCTTTTTCGTTCCCAATGCAACTAATTGCAACGTAACATCGTTACTCATAAAATGTTCCGCGACACTGCCCCAACGTTAACGATATCCATTTAATAAATATAAACAAACACCTCTGTTCTTTTTCTCAACAAAATTCCTAAAACTCTTCATAATCTTTTTCAATTTGTTTTGTTGTTTAAATAAGTCATTTTAGCATGATTTTCTACAGAAATTGTATATGTAATTTAAATATTTTTTTTTATCAAATGTCCGTACATTTGCGGGAGTATAATTATGTCTCCAGTCAGCAGTCACGATATGAGTGAAAGTGAGTTTGGGAGTGATTTTGCCAGTGTTATTTCAATTTGTGTAAATTTATTGTGTTTCTGTTTTTAATTTTTATGTGTTTCACGGAAATATTTATTTTATTTTATTATAGTTTCTTTTCCGAAGGTCACTAAATGTAACCTCCCTATATGATAGTGAAATTTACTGACTAGTTAAGCCTATTTAGATTTCTCAAAAGCAACTTTTTACCACAAAATTAATAATTTTACTATTTTATAAATATTAAGTCAACAGGGCATATATATATATATATATATATATATATATATATATATATATACTGTCTAAATATAAAAATAATCTTATATTATATATATTTAATATATATAGAGTATATATATATATATATATAATATATATATATATACGCTCCAACGGTATAAAACAACCCCTCCCTCCCAATCCCTCCAAAATCTCCCTTGGCTTACTAACTACGTCAAACTTCCTAACCTCTTTTTCTTATGTTCATTTAAATTTATTTTGGTTAAATAATTTAATAACTAAAATTTGATGCTGATTCCAACAACATCTTCCTTTTTATTGCAGCTTTAGTACTTTTTAAGACAGGGGTGGCCAACCCTTGGCGCATGCGCATGCCTGATTTTTGGTGGTGCATTGAATGAATCCTTCTGCTTACTTTTTCTTTTAAAATAGGCGCCATAACTGAATCTTTTTGGCTCCTAAAAAAGAAACTTAAAGAATTTTTGATACCATTTTTGTAAATAAAAGTTTATAGTTTTAATCCAATGTTGCGTAATGCTTTCTCATATTAGCAACATAATACCAAAACTTTAAAAAAAAATTTGACCGCTTTTGTCCCTAAAAGTTTAAATAGTTTTTAATTGAAGCAAAAACTAAATCAAACTTTATTTTGGCCAAATAAATTAGATTATTCCTTATCATTTTAACGTGCATCATCAGCCTAATAATATTATTATATATATATATATATAATATATATATATATATATATATTATATATAAGATATATAATATATATATATAAATATATATATATATATATATATATATATATATACAATATATATATTATATAGTATATATATATATACTATGGTCAGCCTCTAGAAAGCCACAATCCATATCTCAAAAAAACATCAACTAGCTCCAGGCAAAGAAATAGCATTGCTGGAATGCTGTCCAATTTTAGTGGCGTAAAAAAAAAAAAAAAAAAAAAGAAAAAAAAAAAAAAAAAATCTCGTAACTACAATAGCTACAGGCGAAAAGGATACATTTTGAAATCCTGGTAAAAATTTTGATGCAAAAAATGTAAAAAAAATAAAAAAAATAAAATAAGATTGTTGTTGATTGATAATATTTCCTATTCTCTGAAAGTTGGTTAATTGACCTTTAATTGGTTACTCGTTAAAATAAAATAGACTTTCTATTTAAATTTGCTTTTTTTTTTTAACTAAGAATACCCCAAGGTATACCGCACCAATGGCAGGAGTCGGGGTCTCTCGGGCCTTCCGGGGAACTTACGGTAGGACTAATTCCCCATCCGGGGAGGTCCCGGAACCCCCGTCTTTGGTATTTGGGTGTCGCGTGAGTTGTCTTCCGCCCCTCCTACGGGGTATGGAAAACGTCCGCCCCTGTCCCCGTCGGCTCGAGCCCCTAAATTGCCGTGTAATACCTTTTACGAAATAATATATATATATATGACTATGGTGAAGTTCAAACACCCAAAAAATAGCAATTTTTTGTTTAATTTTTTTTTTTTTTTTATTTTATTTCAACATCTTCCAATATTAAATTTAATAATTGGATCCAAAATAAATTTTATTTCCCTGTAGCTTTTGTAGTTTTCCGAGATATGATTTTTTTTTTTTTTTTTTTTTTTTTTTTTTTTTTTTTTTTTTTTTACAGTTTCCTCGGTAAAATTTTGCCAGATTCCAGCAATGTATTCCTTTTCCCGTTACTGTTGTAGTTGTTGAGATATGGATTGTGGCTTTTCTAAAAAAAGGCATATAGTATATAAATAATATATATATATATAAATATTATTTATAAATATATATATATATATAATATATATAAATATATATATATTAATATATATATATATATATATTATATATATATAATAATATAGTATATATAATATATATATATATATTATAGTATATATATATATAAAAGGCTGATATTTTGGCTTAAAAACGCAAACAAACTATGTCGAGATCCATATCTCAAAAAACTTAGAAAATATGCCTAATGGGAAAAGGAATACATTGTTGGAAACCTGGCAAAATTTTTAATTGCGGAACACTAAAAAAAAAATAATATTTAATAATATATAATGCATTTATCCTTTTTAAAGTGTAGGTCCTCCAAACGTCTAATGGCCCTAAAGGTGGCTTGGCCATAAGTCTGTTTTATAATATCAATCCAGCTTCTAGTAGATGGGAATTTTAGTTTGAGGATAAAAAGTAGCACCAGGGCCTTTGACATGGAGAACACTTTATTACACTATCAACGTTTCGGAAAACACAGTTTCCATCATCAGGCTAAAATATATAGAACAATAATTACAAAACTAAAAAACTTAAGTGTAACAGGTATTTACAACTTATTAATATAAACAAAACAAGATAGTTCTATATATTAAACATTAATATTTAACGGTGTTATTATAAAGAATACAAATGAAACGAGCTTGGAAATGAACAATAATCTGGTAACACTTTGGCTTAAATTTCTAATTATATACATCGAAATCCATATAACAATTCAAAAATTAACAATAGGACTAACTATATTAAATTGCAATAAATTATCAACGGACAGATTGAACTTGGAGATATCGAATAATACTTACAATTTAACGTTTTAAAAGGTTGGTATCGGACAAAATACTATGGTAACTCATTTGACGGGTTAAAAGAGCAGCAACTTGTATGGTCCGCTGTCACTGTTCAAAGAAGGTTTCGTGTTGGCAATGTGTAAGGTTTCTAAAATATGTAGGTTGGTTGTCGATTTTGCTTGGGACAGTATTGAAAAATTGGAAAAATTAAAGGGATGGTCATTATCGTGCGAGTGGTTTCTTATTGCAGAAAAGGTTGGAGAATTGAATGGTAGTTTTGTGCGGGAAGACACCCCCTTGTGTTCATCAACTCTCACACTGAGCTGGCGAGCATGGAACTGCCCATATCATAGGGCGGGCATTAGGCGCGGCCGCAACTATGTGAATTTATAGATAAGGGAGGTGAGCGAAGCACATGGGTTGTGGGTAATAATGCCCTGACGCGCCCTCGTTTGTGATGGCAAAAGGGAAGTGTGCGATCCAGGTATTTTAAAGGACGGGAGTTAGAAGGGACGGTCAGAATAATATGCTAACAACTGGTGGGGAAAAAAATTTCAGTGTAGTAACAGTGATTAGAGGTCCTTAGCGTAGTTTTTATATGGATGTGTTCGTAGTATGGTAAAGGTAAATAAAGTTTAAGCTTAGGGGCGTGAGAGTCAAAAGTTTTTGATCAAATTTGGAGGATAACAGATTTTTTTTTTTTAAATTGTATTTTAAAATAAGAGAAGGTGGGAAAAATTGAGTTTTGAAAAAGTCTAGTAGAAAGTTGAAATCTAAGTGCATTAGGCTGTAATTGGATGTTAGATGAAAAGATCTGAAGATCAAAGTCCTGATACTATTACATTTAAAAACTAAAGGAATATGACTGAAAAAATTAATACCAAGGCCGGTGAATGTCTTTTTTCTATAAATGGAAGTTGAAAAATCTGTGGGGGACTTTTTTATAAAGATATCTAAAAAAGGAAGGGAGTTATTAATTTCATCTTCTCTGGTGAACGTTATATTAGGTAATTGGGAATTCATGTAATCAAAAAAGTGGGTGATTTTGTTTATGTTGGTAAAAAGCAAGAAAGTGTCGTCCATATATCTCTTGTAGTGTGAAGGTTTGAAGGAGGGGGGGCAGTTATTTAGCCAGATCTGTTCATAATGGATTAGGTAGGTGTTAGCCAAGATAGCACTAAGGGGTGAACCCATAGCAAGGGAATTAGTTTGTAAGTATAGTGTATCATTAAAGAAGAAATAAGTATCGTGCGTAGCCAGCATTAGGAGAGTTTTGAATTCTTTTTTATCGAAACCATGAAAATTAGTGGAAGATTGAAAAATGCGTTCTAAAAGGATGTCTATGGCCTTATCTATAGGTACATTGGTGTAGAGGGATTCTATGTCGAAACTGGTCATAAAAAAATTATGTAGGTCTATGTTAGAAAGCCAGTTTTTAAAACTATAAGAGTTTTTTATAGTGTGTTCGTAATGTGCAAAAGGGGTCAATAATGGAACTAGGAATTTGGCAAGTTTATAGTTGTGGGTGTTGTAAGCTGTTAGAATAGGTCTGACTGGGCAATCAAGTTTATGAATTTTGGGTAATCCGTACAGGATACCTGGTGATGATCCGTGAGCATAAATTTCGTGGAACGTGGATTTATTGATTTTCTCTGCTTTCAGTAATTTACGCAAGAAACGGTTAAGTTTCTCCTCAAGGTTAAGGGAAAGGTTAATCAGAGTTTTATTAGTAATTAATTGAAATTTAGAATTATCCGAAATAATGTTATTAACCTTGGTTATATACTCCACTCTATTCAACAATACAACACCTTGACCCTTGTCTGGTTTACAGATAATAATAGAATGGTCATTTTTAAGCGATCTAAGGGTAACAAAATCAGATTTGGAAATTAAATACGAGAACACTTTAGCTGCATTAAACCTATAATAGTGTTTGTGCACTATTTGTTTAATCTTCTGGGTGATCGAAGTAAAATCAGTATTAAAGGGTTCAAAACTTTTTAAAGAATGCACTAAACCTTCGTAAGCACTAAAATATTTATAGAAGTTGATACGAAAATGAGGCAAATTAAAATCCAAGCCTAAACTCAATAGTCTTTTTTCATTAGAGGATAAGATTCTATTGGAAAAATTAAAAATAAATTTATCTCTGTTAGCTGAGGCATCGCATACATCCAAATTCAGTGATTTCAATTTGGCCTTATGTCGGATATTGCAGCATTTTATACGTTTGGCGACTAGTACAGAAATCTTATTAGTGACAAACAAGAAATCAATGAACGACAACTCACTTTTAAGTAGATTATAACATTGTAAATATTGTTGGTTAATCTGTTTGTGATTTTTGGTTTTAAAACTGATTTCCTTGTTCAATAATTTAAATTGAAAACCTTTGTATAGGTTGCTATTATAAAACCGTTTGGTGTAGAGTTTAAATCTAATAAATTTAGGTATTATACTATAGGCCTTACATGTTTTTAAGAAGCTCACATCCAGCTCGCATTTATCCTTTTTAAAGTGTAGGTCCTCCAAACGTCTAATGGCCCTAAAGGTGGCTTGGCCATAGGTCTGTTTTATAATATCAATCCAGCTTCTAGTAGATGGGAATTTTAGTTTGAGGATAAAAAGTAGCACCAGGGCCTTTGACATGGAGAACACTTTATTATACTATCAACGTTTCGGAAAACACAGTTTCCATCATCAGGCTAAAATATATAGAACAATAATTACAAAACTAAAAAACTTAAGTGTAACAGGCATTTACAATTTACTAATATAAACACAAGATAGTTCTATATATTAAACATTAATATTTAACGGTGTTATTATAAAGAATACAAATGAAGCGAGCTTGGAAATGAACAATAATCAGGTAACACTTTGGCTAAAATTTCTAATTATATACATCGAAATCGATATAACAATTCAAAAAATAACAAAATATATATATAACAATAACAATAAAAAATAACAATATATATATATATATATATATATAATATATATATA
This sequence comes from Trachelipus rathkii, assembly GCA_015478945.1. NCBI lineage: Eukaryota > Metazoa > Arthropoda > Malacostraca > Isopoda > Trachelipodidae > Trachelipus > Trachelipus rathkii. The sequence continues at coordinate 30,465 of JABUQX010010462.1, forward strand.
TATATATATTATATATAATATATATATATATATATATATATATATATATATATATATATAATATATATATATATATATATATATATATATATATATATGTAGCACTCCATTATAACTTTGTAAACATTTTAATTTATGTTCGTACTTATGCTAAGATTTGCGCGAGCAAAATTTTAGCATAAGTCAAAGTGAAATACTATATAAACCCGTCATTTTGAGATACTCTTCAGTCAGATAAAGTCAGTCAGATCAAATTATTAAGAATCAGAAGAAAGAAAATCTCACTCAAGATACTCTCTTCAGAAATCCTCCCGGCAAGAGCGATAAACTTCAAGGAAAAGGCTGCGACTCGAATTTCGATAACAAGTTTTCGCCGCTAAACAAAGAGTCTGAGGCAAGTTCGAAAAACGCACTGGAAAAGGCTGCGCTGTGCAATTCGCCTACAAAGAGTATCTCAACAGAAGGGACTTTTATTACTTTACTTTACTTTATTTTTATTGAATATCTCTTATGTTGAATAAAAACATCATTTCAAATATGGATTTCTAATTTACCATCCTCTTATATAGGGTGCTTGCTCATAAAAGAAGCCACCAATCTAGCAAGTCGTACCCTATATATATTGATTATGCCCCAAGAGTAAGTGAACATCCACAGAACTCAATCAATGCATCTGATTAACTAAAGAAAAACAACAAAAAATGGGGGTGAAAGAAATAAGAAAACACTAAAATAATACTAAATTCGCCTAATCAGTAACACTCTAAGAAAACTGATCTCAAGCACGAATATTAATCGATACTGACACTTCAATTTTCATTTTAAATTAATTTTGGATAATGGTCTTCATCTTTTCACAACTCACAGTTCGAGGATTTCATCGCTAGACATAGCAAACTTCCTTTTCCGTATGGATGGATTTTTTTCATCATTCAAGTTTGGATTATGGGCAGAACTCATTTTTGGAATTCCACTACGATACTGGTTATGATTCCCTTTCGATATTCTAAATTGTTCGTGACCGCTCCACCTTTTATGTATGCTAAAGAAATTTTTACAATAAGGACTAATATTCAAGCATTTCGCCTGCTACACTATAGTACTATCACTTATGGTATGGATTCTCATCATTTTAAGTTTGGATAATGGGCAGAAATTCATTTGTTGAATTGCCACTGAGCGGAACTTTGATTCCTTTCGAATTCTAAATGGGTTCTGTGATCTCTCCCTTTTATGTATGAATGCAATTTTTTCAATACAAGAACGAGTCTAAAACTTCAAGTTCAAGCAACTTCGTCTCTACATATATCAAGCAATGTTTCTCTCGTAACTACACCTTGAAAACTAACGTGCGCATTGGTCAAATCATGGATACGTTAGAAACGTCTTATACTGGACCTTTCCTTGGATTTAATGGTTTCGATGCAATGGTGGCCGTAGTTTAAACTTGTGAAGTAATTCAATTGTTTTCATATCATAATTATTCTGTATTCAACATTGTTTGTTACTTTATGCATATTAAATTGTTGTATGTATTGGTTTATATCTAACGGATATACCGAAATATGCTTGTGTTTAAATGCACTTTTTATTTTTCTGTTATATAGTACGATTATTGTACTTTATATGCTATATGCATATACGATATAATGTTTTCAGATCCGTTTAAATAGAATACAGTTATGTATTACGCGACCAGTATGTCTCGTATTGCATATATAGTCATAGTTACCGATAGTCAATTTCACGTATAATCTAATATAGTATTGCGCTCTTTAATAGTGTTTGTGAATGTTTACTATTTATGCAGTTTCCGTAGGATCAGTCATATATAGATAATAGTCTTGATGGCATTTGAAAGTACTTTAATTGTTTAAATGGTATTATTTAGTTATTAAATTGTATATTTATTCTTTACGTAATCTGATTGATTATATATGTCCATTTATTCTTTACGTCTACGTGGTCGTGGATCGTTTTTCCCGTGTTTTACAGTGCGCAGATAATGTATTAATGTAAGCACTCCATTTAGTATGCGTACATTCTCGTTAAAACAATTTTTAATTTATGTCCGTTATTCACTTATGGACTATTAATTTGCGCTGAGCAATAATTTTAGCATATAGTCAAAGTGAAATACTATATAAATCCGTCATTTTGAGATACTCTACGATATCCTTTATACAGTTCAGATAAAGTCAGTCAGATTAAAATTATTAAGAATCAGAAGAAAGAAAATCTCACTTCAAGATACTCTCATTTTCGTAATCTTTAGTGGCCCAGATGGCAAGATGCGATAAACCTTTCAGGTAAATGTCTGCGATCTTCTGCCAGGACATGTTCAATTGAATTATTCGATAACAAGTGTTTTCCGCTCGCTAAACAAAGAGCTGGGTCAAGTTCGAAATAAATCGACTGGAAAAGTAGTGCTGCGATCTTGCAATTGCCGCTACAAAGGAGTCAATCTCAACAGAAGGGACTTTTATTACTTTACTTTACTTTACTTTTATTGATGTGTCACTCGTTTCGAATATAACATCATTTTTTCAAAAATAGTGGTATTTTTTCTAAATTTACCCATCCTCTTATATAGGGTTGCTTGTCAAAAAGAAGCCCACCTAATCTAGCAATGTCGTACCCTATTATATAATATATATATTAATTATTATATTATATTATATATAATATATATAGTATTTATATATAATATTATATAGTAATAGATATGTATATATTATATTATATTTATATTAATAATTATATAATATATATATTATATATATATATATTATATATATATATATATATATATATAATCTATATATTATATAATATATTAAATATATTATTATATATATAATAATAATATTATATATAATATATTTTATAAGTGGGCTCTATATGTTAATAGGATGTAGTTGGTTAATACTACCTGTGATTCGTTATATAAAATGTTGACATTATCGTATCATGTTGAGGGGTTATGTCACGTGTCGTGAACTGTGTCTCCTGAATACTCATCTAATATCGATGTTCTGTCTGGCTTTAAGATCTTTTTTCGTTCCCTTCTACTTACATACATATCCTTATGCTCTGTTAACTTTAGTCTCTCTATACAGAACTAGATTTTTCACGTCCTTTTTGAATATTCTTAACTAACTCTTTTACTCACGAGGATCTGTTATTCTCTCATCAAATTACTTGAGGTCCCTATTTTAAGGGATTTCAAATGTATGGTGTCACAATCCTCTGATGGTGGGTCATCTCATATCTGATAGGTGGAGTAAGGAGACCGAATCATTAAGCATTCCGTCTAATCTTATTCTGGAGTAATAATTAAAGGAACCAACACCCGTTTCCGGATCGTCCAACTCAATTCTTGAAACACCTTGACCTATGTTCTATCTCACTATCCTTCTTTATTAATTCCCCTTCGCTGCTATTGGTAAATCTTGAACCACAAAGTCACCTTATCTCTTAAGTTAGTGCATTTAATTATAATACATTACTCCAAACACTCACTTTGATCGGGTCTGATTTGCGGGCTTTCGCGCTGCTTCTACGCTAACTATAATTGGATGACTGCTCTGCACTCTGGTTACGGTACTATGGCTTCCTGCCCGACAGTGGGCGCTGTCATCGTTGATACCAGGATGAGCAGGTTCATTCCTCTCTTCGACTAAATCTTTCTCTCTCTCATAAATCCATGTTCGAGTGTAACTTGTTCTCAGTGGCCATTCCGATGCTAGGACAATGCGTATCAGGGGTGGAAAAAATTCTCGTCGTCAGCTATCAACAATTTCGCACAATATTTTCATTAGAACTAGAATCGTTGCAAGGATACTTCGACGCGAGAAACCGGCTTTCATCAAACGAAACTGCGCTTAACCTCCTTTGTTTTCCTACTGACCATCTCTCTGGCCTCTTGCCCAAAACATCTCCCACAAACTTCGTAAATCTAAACCTTTCCTCCTCTTATTTTCATCTGATGGTTTCTGTTGCAAACTCTTCACACTGAAAAGGTCATTCTTTTCGGCCTCCTATTTCCTTTAACTCAACCTGGAACGAATTCTGGTATTTCCTCTCTCCTCTCTCTTCTCAGGTGTCATATGCTTCTGAAAATACATTTGATGCGGGTGGCATGGCTCACTGAATCTATGAACTGTTAGGAAGGCGGGTGGCCCGATGGCAATTCCTCCTCGACTTTTGAGGGCAGTGTGCTTCGTTGCTGGCCCTCCCCGGTCGTTCAACTATATTCTTTATGCCTAATACTAGCTCTTTCCCTCAGTGTTGGAAAGCGCGCATATGTCCAACCTATTCCGTAAAAAAGAAGCCGCTCTGATCCTTCTAACTATCTGCCTATAGCTTCTAAATTACTTGTATTCTATCTAAATTCTTTGAAACCCTTCTCTTCACTCTCATTTCTTGACCATCTGGAATCTCATTCACTTCTTTCCCATCGCCAGTACGGTGGCTTTCGGCGCTCGAAGTCTACTGGTGATATACTTTCCTATCTACAGATTTATGGTTTTCCGCCTTAGGAATTATGGGGAGACTTGCGTGGTGGCGCTTGCATATCTTCAAAGCATTTGACCGGGTATTGGCATCGCGTCACTGCTGTTTTCAGGTCCTTTCTTTCCTTGAGTTTCCTAGCTTTCTTTCAGATTGCTCCATATTGGCTATTGTTGATGGGGCGACTTCTTTCTCTTCCTTTTCTGTCATAGTGGTGTTCCTCACGGGTTCTGTCTTATCTCCTACTTTATTTCTTGCTTTCATTAATGATCTTCTGTCTGCACATCTAACTCTTCCATCATATGCGATGACTCGATACCTTTCATCTTCAACTCATTTCAATTCGGCTCCTCCCTCTTTACTTCTAGAATTGCCTCTCGTCTTAAATCTTTCCGATTCTATTCTCGCTGATCTGGATAGAATTTCCGGGTGGGGTCGTCTCAACCTTGTAAAATTTAATTCTTTAAAAACCCAACTTCTACAAATCTCCCTCTCTAGGACACCTTCTAACTTTCTATCTCTTTCGACGGCTTTCTCGTCTCTCCTGTTGACGAATATTAACATAATTGGCCTTGCCAAAAACAAAAAATGTCTTGGACACCTCACATCACAATGGTTGGCCTAGGGCATGCCTCAAAAAGAAACTGGGAGTTCTGTTTAGACTGCGATACATTTTTTCCTCTTCTCAGTTACTCAAGCTATACAAGGGTCTTATCCGCCCTTGTATGGAGTACTGCTCTCATATCTGGGGGGGCTCAGGTTCCACCCTCTTGGATAGGGTCGAGTCAAAGGCAAAAGACTTATAAACTGTCCTGTACTTTCCAGTTACCTTGACCCTCTATCTTTGCGGCGGCGATGTTGGTGCTTTGTCTCTTTTTCTTATATGGTTAACCGTAGCGGCAAGTGCTTCGAGGGAACTTTTCCCACTCGCGTGCACGCACACCTTTACGAACTCCTCGTAGCACAAGGGGTGCTGGTGTCCGGCACATGAGTTTTGTGGTTGATATTAGCAACATCCAGACTAGTTGCTTGCTGTGCATTCCTTCTTTCCTGATACCTCTGTTCTGTGGAATTCTCTTCACATCTTCTGGTTTTCTTATTGCATTTAATCTCCCTCACTTTTAAAGCCTATTATCTGCGTCAACTGAGGTGATTTATGTTAGTTGAATTCTTCCTGTCTTCTACAGCCCCCTCTTTGAAAATGGCTTTGCCCGTGAGCGGGGGTGATAAAATACTAATCACTTATATATTATATATAATATATATATATATATATAGTATATATAAATATATATATATTATATATAATATATATATATATATATATATATTATATATATATATTATATATATCTATATATATTTATATATAATAATATATATATATATATTATATATATATATTATATATATAGTATATATATATATATAAATATATATATATATATATATATATATATATATATATATATATATATATATAACTATATATATCTATATATATATGTATATTATATATATATTATATATATATAATATATATATTATATATATAATATCTATATATATAATATATATATATATATTATATACGATCTATATATATATCTAAATATATATATATATGTTTATATAATATTATATATTATATATATATATATATAATATTACTATATATATATTATATTATATATATATATAATATAATATTATATATATATATATTATATATACGGTAATATATATATATATATATATAATATATCAGTATATTATATATATATATATATATATACTATATATATATATATTTATAATATATATATATATATATATATATATATATATATTATATATATATATATATATATTAACAATTTATAACCCCTCCAGAAAGGTTTAAAAACCCTGTCAGCGGGGCCAGCACTTTTCTGAATCTTCCTCTATCTTCCCGAAACTCCATCTCCTCAGCTCTGCATCGACGGCAATCCATGTCTTCTCAATGAGTCCTCCACCGAGCTTTCCCATCTCTTCCTAGGTCTTCCTCTTGGTCTTGTTTCCTCTGGTCTCCACTCCCATCTCTTTTTGGCTACTCTCCCCTCTTGCATCCTCTCCAGGTGTCCCCACTACCTCAATCTAGCTGCATCCATCTTATTCAATATAGCCATCACTCCAACCTCCTCCCTTATTATTTCGTTTCTCTGTCTGTCTCTTCTAGTCTTTTCCATTATCGCTCTCAAAACGTACATCTTCGCCGACTGTATTCTACTATCCTCTCTTGTTGTCGTACTCCATGTCTCTGCTCCATATAGTAAAATCGGTGTTAACACACCTTCAAAGGTCACCCTTTTCACCTCCACACCCATTTGTCTATCTTTCAGTATGGGATACACTGCTCTTACTGCTCCCCCATACTGAGCTATCCTACTTATGATCTCTTATACATTTCCTCCCTCTCTTCCAAATACTCCACCCAAATATTTACATTTCCCAACATCTTTATCTCAGTCCCTCCACCTCTATTCTCAACTCTCTTCCTCCTTCTTCTCTACTGACCACCATGATCTCCGTCTTTTCTGCGTTTATAGTCAAGCCGGCCTCTCTCAGCCTGTTGGCAAAACATATCACTACCTCTCTTAACCTGTCTCCCTCTTCGCTCCAGCACGCCAAGTCATCCGCATATGCCAAAATATTACCATCCAAATCTTCGATTTCTTCTCTCACTTTCTTTATCGCTACATCCAGATACGATACAAACAAAATTGGTGACAACACGCTTCCTTGCTTAACCCCTGTTCTCACCTCGAACCATTTCTTATTCTCATATTCCGTTCTTACATTACATTTGCTATTCCTGTACAAACTCTCCAGAGCTCCTCTCAACTTTCTTCCCACTGCATATTCTCTCTCCAGCACTCTCCAAAGTCTCTCTCTCTAGGCACTGAATCGAAAGCTTTCTTCAGATCTTAGAAAGCTATATATGCTCGTTTGTTGAATTCCATACTTTTTCCAACGTAATTCTCAGAGCAAACAAGAGATCCGTCGTGTTTCTGTTCTTTCTATATCCGCGCTGCTCCTCTTCTCCCAGTCTGGGCTTTACTACTATTCTCAAACCTTTCTAAAATCTCTTCATAATGTTTTTTGCCAGATATTTCACAGAGGAAACTGCGTCTGTAGTTTGGCAAGTCTTTTGTATCTCCTTTTCCCTTATATATTGGCACTATAATTGACTTTCCCCATCCTTCTGGTACTTCACTCTCGTTCCAGCACCTATTAAACAGTTTCAAAATTTTTTGTTTCATTTTCTCTCCTCCCTCTTTTATCAATTCTATGGGTATCCCATCTTCACCCGGTGTCTTACCGTTTTTCATCGCTTTCAGAGCCCTCTAATTCTTCCATAGTTATCTCCTACCCCTCCTCCTCTATCTCCCTCCAACGCATTCTTCTCTCCCTCCTCCTGCCCTGATTTCATATCACATTTAAGCAGTTTCACCTGAAGTACTCCGTCCATCTCCTGTTTGTGTCCCTATTGATTTCACCAAAACGTTGACTCTCCCCTGTCTTATACTGATGTTTGCCCAACACTTTCCTCTTGAATCCCTCTATATGTTTTTTCCATCTAAAAATCTTCTTCCTTTCTGCCTTCCCATCTTCCATCATCTTCCGCCTCTCTCTTTGCAGCCTCTTCTTTTACTTCCTTCTTTTCACTCTCTCTGCATCATTTTCTTGCTCACATACTGAGTGGAGCCTTGTTTCATCGTTTTCTATTTTTTCAGCACCTTTTTCATGCAATATCGTTTTCCTCTTATTGCCTCTTCCTTCTTCAGTCCACCACTGTGTGTGTCTTTTTCTTTCGGGTCTCCTACCCATATTTTGCTAGAGTCTCTCTGCTACCTCTTATCGTTTCTTGTATCGTCCTCATCTTCCTATCTTTCTAATGTTCTACGTCTTCATTTTTATTCTAATATATTCCCTTTTGTCATATTCCTTCAGTGATTCCACTTTAATCACATTTCTCTTTTTTTATTCTGCAGCTTTTCTGCTTTCACCACCAGGTCCGTCATCAACAATCTATGATCCGAATCTTGTTACTCCAGTAATTACCTGTTAACATTCCTTATTAATCCTACTATCAGATGATATTATATCGTCATAATATATCTGCTGATCGAATTCTCCCTGTGATATTATTCCATCCTAAACCTTGCGACACCTATGTGAGTCGCTTCGTTGAAAGAAACATTCAATGATCTTCAATCCCTCCTCAAACAGAATCTATCAAGGCATATCTCCTTCAATATTCCTTACCTTCTCTCCATTACTGTCTACCATTGTCTCCAACCCGTCTCTTCTCTCCCACTCGTACATTGCAAAATCTCCAATCAGAACAGTACCTCTTCTCTCTCTTGCGTCTTCTACATTCTCCTCCAAAATTTCCATGAACTGTCTTTTTTTCCTCTTCCGAGTGTCCCTGTTGCGGTGAATATACATGATAGAAGTTGGTACCCCTCCCTTTGCTTGATTTAAAAAGGTGCATCTTAATAAGTCTTTCGTGTAAGAACTTTTCTATAGTCTTGTATAAACGGGGACATCTTCGGCCCTATTATGAAGCCTACTCCATGCTTTCTGATTCCCTCCTCTACCCCTTTATATATCAATACATATCCTCCTCCCATATCTCTTCCTCTCTCTTCTCCTCTCATTCGCATTTCTGCCATTCCCATCACGTCGATCCTCCTCTCCCTCATCATCTCCAGGATCTTATAGTTCATGGAAAGTTCCGTCAAGGGTTGCAATTAACTGATCAACCTGGAACATAGCAAATAAGCCAACAGCATTCCCGATCTGCAACTGACACCACCCTGCAGTTATGTGGGAGACGGTGATGAGTATAATATATATATATATATATATATATATATATATATATATATATATATATATATATATGATAAGTATCTATATATATATATATCTATATATATAGTATATATATCATATATATATATATATATACTATATATATATATAATATATATATTAGTTGATGCACCGATACCAATGGATCGGTTCGTTATCGTGGTATCGGTCGATTCTTGAGGTTCGTCTCGTATCGTATCGGAATTTTGAGAGTAGTAGTATCGGTACGGTATCGTAAATCGGTAAAATTTTGCGATACACCTTAACCGATTACCACACATTTTTCGTCTTAAATTCATTTCGATATATATATATAATATATATATATATATATATATAGTATATATATATATATATTTATCTATATATAATATATATATATATATAATTATATATATATATATTATATATAGTTATATATATATATATATATATATATATATATCACCATTTCCCGCATTAGTGCAGGGCGGTGTTGGTAGGTTGAAAGGTTTTGAAGGCTTATCCAACACCATTCGCCGAACAGCAAAATTTTTAAGTAGAAGGGGGCCTTTCAGCCCCTGCTGATCAGAGAAGAGAATTTAAAAATTTTCAATGAATCGACGACTTCGAGAAAAATAGCTTTACCCTTTCAAGAAATTAAAGTTTCAAATTTCTTCTTCTTTTTTAATTTTGCATTTAATTCTACATTCTACGCTTTCTACACCATCTCCCAGGTAGGACTTTCGTCCTGTCATATATATATATATATATATATATATATATATATATATATATATATATATATATATATATATATATATATATATATATATTATATATATATTATATATATATATATATATATATATATATATATATATATATATATATATATATATATATATATATATCCCCAATTTGTCTGATAAATTCCGTATCTATCTGACCTACTGTATGTTAATATAGGCGTTTTCGTTTTTGCATTTGAGCTTACGAAACGTAAGAAATGCTCGAGTTTGCGTTCGTTTTTGTCAAACAGCTCAAAATCGTAAGAAATGCTTAACGTAAGAAATTTCCTTAATTCTAAAAGGTTGCTATTTCCTGTGCTTGCTGAATTTAGCACGTTCTTACAAAAATATGTTTACAAAAAATATGGCGGCGTAGTAGGCCCGTTCGAATTAATGAATATTTCATTCAATAAAATCAGCTTTAAATCAAATTTCTTCCAAATCGATAAACTCCATAGCAATAGTTGATCAATTATATTATTTGTAACATAAACTATTTCTTATTTTTTATTTCTGTTTATCCCAAATCGAGTTGCTCCATCTCAACAGCTGATTCCAATTGTTCGGAAACAAAAGTAAACGACTTAAGAAATCAAACAAAAACGGTCTAAAATTATACTGTGATATATATTTATATATATATATATTCTGTAAGTCCGGACATATATATAATATTTATATATATATATATATATATTATATAATATATATATATATATATATATATTAATATATATATATATAATATATATATATATTATAATTAGGTTCTTTGTGATTTCGCCAACCACTAATTTTGTAAGGTTGGTAGTAATATCATAATATTGTTGTAAAACAGAAAGAAAATAGTTTAAATCTCGCAAAATATTTTAAATCTCGCAAGCACTTATGGTTCGCGAAAAGGAAAAGGTTTAGTACACGAAGAAAAGACCATATATTAAGGTTTTTTGAGCTTAGCGCATATTAATTTATAATTATTACATTGCATTTATTTAATACATTTTATAGATTTCTTTTACTGCTTGTTCGATATTGTTTATAATAATAATAATAATAATAATAATAATAATAATAATAATAATAATAATAATAATAATAATAATAATAATAATAATAATAATAATTATAACTATAATTAATAATTATATTTAAATTATAAGGGCAGCCTCTAAGAAGAGCACAATCCATATCTCAAAAACTACAAAAATCTACAAGGAAAAAAAAACATTGTTGGAATCCTGGCAAAATTTAGGGGGGGAAAAAAAAAAAAAAAAAAAAAAAAAAAAAAAAAAAAGGCTATTTTTTTTTGGGGGGAGCTCGAGCCGGCGGGGGACATAGTATATATATATATATATTATTTGTAAAGGTATTACACGGCAATGTAGGGGGCTCGAGCCGACGGGGAACACAGGGGGGGACGTTTTCCATACCCCGTAGGGGAGGGGCGGAGAAACCCCCGCGACACCCAAATACCAAAGAGCGGGGGATCTTAAGACCTCCCGCGGAGGGGGGGATTAGTCCTACCCGTAGTTCCCCGGAAGGAGAGAGACCCCGACTCCTGCCATCGGTGCGGTATACCCTTGGGGTATTCTTTAGTTAAAAAAAAAAAACAAAATTTAATAGAAAGTCTATTTATTTTAACGAGTAACGAATAAAAAGTCTCTAAATAGGCCCTCTAATCATATTACTATAATTATTAACAATAATTTTTTTTTTTTTATTTTTTTTTTTTAGACCCCACACTAAAAGATTAGAAACGGAATCCAAAACTGTAATTCCTTTCCTGTAGCTATTGTAGTTTTTTTTTTTTTTTTACATTTCCCCCAATAAAATT
>JABUQX010010462.1:50000-55000 GCA_015478945.1 Trachelipus rathkii
TAATAATAATAATAATAATAATAATAAGTTGAAGAGGAGCAATATGTGGGAGAGGAGATGGAGGGGGTGAATCCGATAACGATGGGAGAATATGAGGAGGCTTTGTCAAAAATGAAGAAAGGAAAAGCGCCGGGCGAAGATGGAATTGCGATAGAGTTGATAAGGGAAGGAGCAGAAGAACTGAAGAAGAAAATAGTGGAACCTTTTAATAAATGTTGGATGGAGCGTGTAGTTCCCGGCAGATTTGGAAAATATATATATATATATATATATATACAGAGAGTGAAAACTATAGGGGAATATCTTTATTGGATCATATAGTGAAAGTGTACGAAAGGATTTTTGAAAGAAGGTTAAGAGGAGCGATAGAGATACAGCTGGGAGAGGAACAATATGGGTACAGGAGGGACAGAAGTACTTCGGACCCGTTGTTTGCTTTAAGAGTAGCGTTGGAGAAGGGTTGGAAATTTAATAAAACAGCATAAATAGCCTTCTTGGACTTAAGAAAGGCATTTGATTCGATACCCAGAGAAGACTTTGGAGGATGTTGGGGGTGTTCGGAGTCTAGGAAAGACTGATGAGAGCAATAAAAAGCTTGTATAGCGTTTGTAAATGTTAAGTGAGAACTGGATGTAAAAATGAGAAATGGTTTGAGGTGGAGACGGGAGTGAGATAGGGCAGTGTCCTGTCTCCTTTATAGCTTAATTGGATTTAGTAATCAGTTGGTTAAAGAGAAAGTTCCTAATCTGGATGGTGATATAATGGTGTAAGAGGCCAATTTGGCATGTTGGAGTAGGGAGTAGCTGGTATTGAGAGGACTTTTGAAAAGTTTTTCCAGAAATTTGAGAGAAGTTGGTTTATTGGTTTAGAGATGAATACGGAAAAGACAATGATAATGAGAGTGGGTAGGGAGGATGAGGGAGAAGTGGAGATCATCATTGACGATGAAAGATTGAGAAATATGGATCAGTTTGTATTGTACTTACAAGCAAGGGAGGATGTCTATGAGAAGTGGAGGCAAGAATAGAAAAATACAGAAGAAAAATGAGAGCTTTATATCCAATTTTTTCCTCTTTTCTGTTACTCCAGCTATACAAGAATCTCATCCACCCTGGTATGGAGTACTGTTCTCATATTTTTGGGGGGACTCTGGTTTCACCCGGCTTTTGGACAGGGTCGAGTCAAAAGCCAAAAGGCTTATAAACTGTCCTGTACTTTCCAGTTCGCTTGACCCTCTATCTATCGATGTTGGTGCTTTATCTCTTTTCTATAGGTACCACAGCGGCAGGTGTTCGAGGAAACTTACCACTCGAGGACCACCACCTTTACGACGCCCTCGTAGCACAAGGGGTGCTGTGTCTGCGCACGAGTTTTGTGTGAATCTTGGTAACTCCAGGCTAGTTCGCTGCGATGCTTCCTTCTTTCCTGCCACCTCTGTTCTGTGGAATTCTCTTCCATCTTCTGTGTTTCCTGCTGAATTCAATCTCCCTCACTTTAAAGCCTGCGTCTGTGCTCATCTGCGTAATTTGCGCTAGCGGATGAAACTTTGGTGTGCAACACCCCCTCCTGAATAGGGCTCTGCCCATGAGTGGTGGTGACAACTGTAAAAATTATGAAAGATCAGGTGATGGATATAAAAGTGAAATAAATTATTTTAAATAAAAAGAAAATTTAGATAGAAAATCAATATTCAATCAAAAAAATATAAATATAAATAAAAAGTACTTTCATTATATATAGTCCTAATATTACATAACAAAATTATATATTATAAAGAATATTCAGTTCTTGAAGGTAAGAGAAAATAGTTACTGCTAAAGTGGGAGGATTCAGGCAAGATATAGGATAAATTTGTAGAAGTTATTATGGTCCATAGAGTAGAAAAATGACGGCCGCAAATGGGGTCCAGTTAGGGAAAATTAATAAAGTTATGGTGATCAGATTGCGGGGTATGGCGACTAAAAAATTTGCAGATGGGTGGAGGATCACGTTATACGTTGTGGCTGTGAGTGATGTTGTTGTGGCCATTGCGGAGGCGTACAAGTATCACCTCGTGCAAGCGATTTCATCAGTGAGAGGAATACCACTTACCAATTTTTGGCTTTATATTTCTAAGTTTCGGCCCTCGCTGATCACTCGCCCAGTACTCCTGTCAGTAAGACCGGAAGCCTTGTCGGAGAGCTAGATAATAATCAGTTGGCTAGAGGAGACCTTGTCGAATTGTATTCGGGAGGTACCTAGAACAGCTACGGAAAGAGGAGGAGGATATTCTGGCTTATCTCTCAGCGAATTCGTTATCAATTACTTTTACGTGAGAGGAGGTCCAACAAAGTGTAATTTGTTTCTTGCAAGAGTGGAGCAGCTGAAGAAATTGTTATACAACGAATACCATTGTATTTTTAGAATACCGAGCTTTAAGTGCCTGGGGGGAGCTGAGCGAATTAGAATAAATGACATAAGAAAGGTCTTGGTTAAGAAATAAAATTTGAGAGTGGGAAATCATTTTAGCCATTAGTTCTGCCGTAAAATTCAAGCGTGAGGGGGAGAGTATGTGATAGGTTGTGGTCAGGAAAGATAGCAGGCGAACCCACACTGTAACCTGTTTTAGAGCCATCGGTGAACACTTGAGTAAATCGACCGTGAACTTCAGAATGAGACAAAAATGATGTCTTAAACAAGGCAGTGGGATGGCTAGATTTGGGGGGGGGAGAGAGAGAGAGAGAGAGGAGAGAGAGAGAGAGAGAGAGAGAGAGAGAGAGAGAGAGAGAGAGAGAGAGAGGAGGGATCAAGAACAGGCAGATGGTGGGAGCAGGAAATAGCTAAGGCGTATACCTTTCATCATATGAGAAAGGAAGCACATTTTGCAAAGGGATGTTGAAGGAGCTAATAATGTTACAAATAGTATTTGCAAATGGTCAGAAAGGAGGATTCTGAGGTATCTCTCGCAGTTTTCTTTGGTATTTGGTAGAGGGATTTCTCCATGAGTGCGTAGTAAGTTGAATTCAACCAAGTATATGCTATTATATGGACTTGGTTGGTCGTTGGAAGAACAACCAGAGTTCTCATGTTTAGGAATGGGAGCGATATCAACATCTTCCCAGCAAGCATATCAAAAATGTGTGGGGAATATGGGGCTGTTTTCATGGAAATAAGGGAGGAAGGTGTCACCGGAAAAGTGTCATCTTCTTGAGAGGGTGTTGGAGTTGCGACATTGGAATTCAATGCAGGATCCGTTGGGTTACCAAAGTCTAATGCTAGAGAGTTTGACAGTGAATCATCAGGTAGGGGATATTGGGAGATTGTACAATTTGAGTTAAGATGGGAGACCTGGTTCCATTTCATGCAGCCAACAGATTCAGAACGGTTGGAGCGTTTCGGTCTTTGCGTTGAGCGGTTTTTCTTTCACCTCTCTCGGGATGGCAGGAAGCATTAAAAAGAGAGTGGGTCGTTACATCAAGCTCTGTTTGGGAACTATAATTCATTTCATCCGCTAAGGTATAGGATTCTTTGTGAAGTGCTGAGACGGGAAATTCGGAAGAAAAGTTATCGGAGCATTCAGAAGGGCTGGAGTAATCCTGTAAGCTATCAGAGAGTTGGTTGGTGGGTTGTTCGACAGCTATGATTGCTTGGGTACAATATATTGATATCAATGTTTTTGTCGCAGGAATAGACTTATCGCGGGGTCTCTTCTAAGTTGCATTTTTTACATCTATGGTCGGTGTGCTCTGTTTTAGAAATTTAGATCTTTATATTTTAGAGAATTATCTTTGCCATGGTGCTTAATCTTTTGATTCTGTTTAGGGACATCTTTTTCCGAAGTTGGATCAATGGTGGGAGACGGATTAGAGGACAGAGACCCAGGTCTCTTACCTGAGTTTGGCGAACTCTTCGGGAGGGTATGGGGCAGGATTTCTTGGCAGAAAATTCTCTTCAAGCTATGTGGAGGATGAACCAACTTAGTTTATTTGATGGCTAGTTGAAAACTAGTACTCTCGGTAGGGTTGTTGACGGCATTTTGGGCGGGAGATTGGATCGAGGGCTGCTTTTTGACTATTTGAATAATATAGGTAATAATATTTGGTAATATAGGTAATGCAGGTTATAGTAACTGCTTGAGTCTCGCTAGGATTGGGGAGAAGAGTTCTACTGAAATAGAGTTGCATCTGTGGGGGATTGCTACAATTGTTGCGTAGGATTGCCTTGATCTAATAGGGT
Organism: Trachelipus rathkii; assembly: GCA_015478945.1. Lineage (NCBI taxonomy): Eukaryota > Metazoa > Arthropoda > Malacostraca > Isopoda > Trachelipodidae > Trachelipus > Trachelipus rathkii. The sequence goes on from JABUQX010010462.1 coordinate 54,216, forward strand.
ATTGTCTTTGAACTGGTGTATGTCATCTCTCCTGCTTAATTTTTGCATAGTGCATAAATCTAAAACCTCCTGTTCAAACAGGAAAGAAGGACATTTTAGGGAAAAGGCATTGTTGGGTCCTCCACAGTTTTTGCAGTGTGGTGTGTTTTCACAAGAAGTGTGAAATTCTTCTCCGTCGACTGCGCATGTCATGTGGTCCTCCATAGTATTTTCGGGGATGGCCAAACCGTTGGCATTTAAAGCAACATTTGGGTAGGGAAATAAACGTACGAACACTGTAGCTTGTAAACCCAATTTTCACCTTAGTAGGTGGATGAGGTGTGTTAAACGTCAGCAGTAATCGAGGATTTGGAGTGTACGGCGAGTTCTGACGTGGGAGGAAATCTGTAAACGTTTGTAACAGGACATGTTTTCTGCTGTGGATTTCTTAGAATGACAGCAATATCTTCGTATTTCTACTAAAGAATAAAGTGCCTTTGGATGTGTTTCTTATTTCATCAGGAGTTGAAATAAGAGGGATGTTTCCGAGAGACTGTAAGGATGACATGATGGAACTTTGATTCCGGGTACTAGCTAGAACGAGAAGAGACCCATTTCTCATTAACGTCACTGGGGGCTTCAACTCCTAAAGCATTTTCATGTGCATCGCTAAAAATAATAGTTCTTTGCTCAGTGAGAGCTTTGAAGGTGGTGGATCACACTAAGAAACATATAGGCAATTATGTTTCAGCTTTCAGTCCCTCTGGGAAAGCGGCATACGGAGTAAACAAATGACTATGGCGGAG
>JABUQX010010462.1:70000-79587 GCA_015478945.1 Trachelipus rathkii
CTACAAATCCACCAATTTCCGCTTATCAAAACTAATAATATATTATTATTGATACCCAAACCATCCACCATGCTTAGAAAATTTTGGCCTTAGTAAAAAAATAAATGATATATCATAATATATAATATATATATATATATATAATATATATAATATATATATATATTATATATATAATATATATATATATATATATATATAATTAATATATATATAAATATAATATATAAATATGATACATATAACATAACATGCTATATGATATCCAAACCATCCACATGCATTAATAACTAATTTATGGTCACACATTACAGTTTAACTTTAATAACTACTGTAACTAAAAACCCGCCAATTGGGCTTTGTCTAAATATATTATATGCATTACCCAATTCATCCATACACCTATCCACCCTTTCTTAAATGTTGCAAATGAGTCACACTCAACAACCTCCTGTGGCAGACCTATTCAAAAATTTAAATAACACACTATTACTGAATGCATTGCTTTTACTTATATCAAGATGCATGCTTTCTTTTTGATTTCTTAATTATGCTTGGTACACCTGTCCATGCTCGACTAATTGAAAAATTTGTTGGTCTCCGTATTATTTTCAGTAGATGTAAATATTTGTAGACCTTGTATATGTCCCCTCTGAGAAATCGCCTTTCTACAGAAAAACATTCCTAATCCTTCAGCCTCTCCTCATAGCTCTACCCTCAAACCCAGACAATCATCCTTGTTGCTCTACGTTGCACTCCCTCTAGCATATCTAAGTCTTTCTTTAAAATAAGGCCCAAAACTTCGCAAAACAATACTCTATTACTGGCCAACATAGCTATTATACAGTTACTATATTACTTCTTGCTTCTTTTGGCAACAACATGCGAATTTTGATTATGCCAACATCTGTATTTAGCTTTATTCCTAGCTTCAAACACTGATTAGCTACTTTCAAATTACGGCTTATAATCACTCCTAAATCTTTTTCTTGGTCCAGACTTCAAGCCCAATCCCCATTCATATCGTAGCTAAAAAATTTTATAAACTTTTTTTTGAGTAACCTAGGTGAAAAACCTTACATTTTTACTATTAAAATCATTATGCCGACTTATCTGTTCACCAAGGAAGTTTATCAAGATCATTTTGAATCCTTATGCATCCTTCACTATTCCTAACTGAGGTGGCCACTTTTGGTATCATCTGCAAAACTTAGAAACCTTGATTAAGTCCCTGGGTTCTGAAATCATTATTTTATATGAGAATAAATGGCCCCAGCCACTGAAGCCCTGTTGTACACCATTCTTCACTATTCTCATGATGATTTATTGTCATTACTTGTACACACTGTTTCCTATTTCGAAACCACTCTTTAATCCAACCATGTACCACTCCAAATATTCCCCATTGCAGTAACTTCTTCATCAGCTTTATGTGGGGAACCTTATCAAAAGCTTTGCTGAAGTCTAAATATATAAAATATCAACTGGATGTCCTTGGTCAATGCAGTCAGTAATGTATTCCATAAATTCTAAAAGTTTTGTCTGACATGACCTACCCTTTCTGAAACCGTGCTGGGAGTCATACATTACCGTGTTATCTTCTAAATATTTCTCTATATGACTTTCAGTAACTTTTCCAGAACTTTTACATCCAGAGATGTTAAGCTAACATGGCCTATAATTTCCCAAAATCTTCCTTACTACCTTTCTTATAAATAGGCACAACATATGCTGTTTTCCAGTCTTCTGGTAACCTCACCAAATGTTATAGATTGCTTAAAAATCAAATACACAGTGCCCTTTCAATGCTGATACTACCCTCTTTCAAAATTCTACCATATATCCCATCAGGCCCTGCAGCTTTACCTGGATCAATATGGTCTAATAAACGCTTAATATTTTTACTGTCAATTCAAATCTGTAAGTCTATTCTTACATGCATCAAAGAAACTATTAGTCTCCAAACTGATTAATCTAACTTTCCTCTGTAAACACTGAAGCAAAATAAGCATTGAAAATGGTAACCAACTGCTTATCTGAACTCACTAAATTTCATCAGTTTTAATTGGACCAATTGCTCCTATTCTTACTTTTAAATTTATAAAAAGCTAAAAAAACTTCTTTGAGGTTTTTATTACTATTCCTTGCTAAATTAATTTTTGCCTCTCTCTTTGCCTTTTTTTATTGACTGGTTAAGTTCATTTTTATTTTTTTCCTAAAATTTTCTAAATCATCTTCCCTATTACTACCCTTGAATATTTTAAAAAATCTACGCTTTTCATTAATTTTATTCTCTCTTATCTCTCTATTCCACAAAACAGGTTTTCTCTTCACCACCTTAGATGGGTTTATTTTTAAAACATACTGACTGAATATTCATTAAAATTTGCTTAAAATCTTACCACATGATAAAACAGTTTTGGTCTTTAAACTCTTTATCTCAGTCAGTTATACTAAGCATGTCTCGTAATTTGGTAAAATCGCCATTCCGGAAATCTAAAATGATTTCCTTTTCCTTATTAACTTGCCATTTGGGCCCAGATATCACATTTCATATTAAAACTAATTATATTATGGTCACTAAGTCCTAAATTACTCCTTCAACTTCTAACCTCACACGCATTACTTTCATCGTTAAGCTAATATTAAGTCTAAATAGTGCATCGTGTCATTGTTGGTTCATGGACCATCTGGGTCAAAAAGTTATTTAGTATACAATTTATAAATACTGAACATTACTATGGTCCGTATTAGACAAGGAATCCCAATTAATGCCAGGAAAATTAAAATCACCCATTATGACTATACCTTTTTCTTTACTGTGGCATATGCTGTCTCAATTTCTTTTACAATTTCTGCGTCTAATTCTTGACTCTGGCCAGAAGGTCTATAAAATGCCCCTATTCTATATGATTTATTGAAAATAAGGATATCTACCCTACTGATTCAATTATCATGATTAGTTTTAAAGTCAGTCATTAAATTACAGATTGAATATTGCTTTTGACAATTTAAAGCGCCACACCCCCACCCTTCTTTCCTCTACGCTAGTATAAAATAAAGGGAATATCCGTCTATTTCATATATCCAGAAAGGAGTCTCCATATAATTCTTCATAAACCCATGCCTCAGTTATGCAAATAATGTTAAGATTCTCATTTCTCGTATGACTAAAAAGCTCATCTTTTTTATTTCTAAGGCTATGCAGCATTTGTGTAAAAGCATTTGGATATTCGAAAATGCTTGTAATTTTATTGCATCATCCACTTATTGGAACCTGTAACAACATTAGTTTTATTTATATCACCACTATTTACAGTTACCATTGTTATTATTCATATCCAGATTTAGCCCATTACCCCCAATTTTACCTAGTTTTTTGCTAAACAAAGTCTCCAAACTGGTACTAAAAAGCCCAACACCTTTACGACTTCCAAGTGAACTCCATCTGCTTGCCAAAAAAGATCTTTAATCCAGAAATTCTGTCACCAAATCCAAAAACCCTAATATTTCTGAAAAACATAAATCCTAATCCTTCATTTACAACACTAAAGCCCTACTCCCCCATCCGACCTGCACCTAACCTAGAAGTACATCCTGATATCCAAGATATACGAGAATATGCAATAATGTCTACTCTGTGGCCGGATCCACTAGCTTTCATCTTTCTGAATCAATCTCCTATAATTTGCGCTCATAAGTCTTCTGACCTTCTATGTCCTATATCATTTGTACCCACATGCACAATCACATCTGAATCAACATTTGTAGAATCAATCTCTCTATCTATCCTATCCACGATACACTCACTCTGGCACCTGGATAACATACTCTCAATCGTTTCTTTTTATTTCTTTGAAAAGTCCTATCTAGGTATCGTATCAATAGAGTCTCCAATTAGCAATGTATCAGTCTTCCCTTTAGAAACTCAACATTACCAATTGCACTCTCTGAACCCTCCCCATCTGGAAGACAGTCGAACCTGTTACTGCAGGTCACAGGCTGATTGACTTTTGAGATCCTCATCTTTAAACTATTATTTCTAATTCCTACAACTCTATATTCATCTGCAGACCTATTTTCAACTACTTTATCCTTTTCCCCCTCATCTTCCTGCCTAGGTGAATCACTATTCCTGTCTACCCTTATATCCCGCTCCCTCCTCGCCTCGACATCCCTACTAACTTTTTTCTTGACACTTCCCTCCTTTCTCAATTCAAATACAACTTCTTTCAATTCATTCATATCTTCACTCAGTCTTGCAATCTCCTTCCTTAGAAACACATTCTCTGCATTCACAACACAAGAAGCAGGGCAGTTATTCACATATTCACCTCTCACAGTCCCACAGTTATCACACAGAACATACATACATACTTTAAATTATTATCAACTTTACTACCTTGTACCTACAATTTACCAACTACAGTTTAATATCGCTAAAGCCAAAAAGAAAATAAACTCAATATCTTTAAAACAAGTTAAAAATTTGAAACAGCTAAGCTTTTATCTAGCTTAGCCTAGGCCAGGGATATATAAAATTATAAGGTAGGCCTAACAGTATCTAGCTTGGACAAATTATTTTACCAACTAACAGTTTACTAAAATATCCACTAAAGCCTAGAAAAATTAATATCTCTAAAAAAACAAGGTTTCTGAATAGAAGAATAGTAGGCCCTAGGCCAAGGCTATATAAAAAAAATTATAAAGTAGGCCTAACTTAGGCTATGGCTCTGGTAAACTTAATTTAATATAAATTAACACAAAATTAATATAACAATTGTTAAAGACTGTAGTTAAATACAGAAAAACTATTTAATAATTCAAATAAACCTGCACACACACACAGTATACAGGAAAACTCTTAACTACTCTAGCCTAGGGTTAACCTATCAAACACTGACTAAGTCCCAATTACTCAACTAAATTAAAATTAATAACAGAAATAATCACAATAATAAGTACACAAATTTCTAAAATCCACAGTTAAATACACAACACTAATTTGTAAACTAAATGCACTTGCAGATACCCAGATTATAGTAGTAAAATGGGAGAGCAAAAAGAAGCACAACCTCACTCAATGGCCACACCGAAGAAGAAAGTGCTCGACACTCTCAATATCACACTGCATGATGGACAGAGGGATGTGTTGGAAAGACCCAAATCGATGCTTTGATTAAAAAGGGAGTCTTGTTTTAGTTGACCAAAAGTCCCTAATCATGACAAAAATTTAAAAAAGTATAAAGTCGGTGACAGAATAAACCATCCAAAATGGTGAGGTCTGCGACTGGAAGTCATGTGAAAAGGTTGTTCGTCCTTTTTTTATCAGTTTTTTTTTTTTTTTTTTTTTTTTTTTTTTTTTTTTTTTTTTTTTTTTTTGAAAACTTTAAAAATTGCATCATCTTGCTTAAGTGGTAAATTGTACTTGAAGAACGGTCTGCGTAGTTAGGGCCATAAATTTCATTGTTTACTACAATTCAACAAGCAGAAAAACTTAAGCAGACTCCAAGTTACCAAAGCATTGAACATTAGAACATTAGAAATAAAAAGACAGTAAGAAGCCACATGGGCCTATCGAGACTGTCCCAGTCAAGCCAACAGAACCAATCACTAAACAACATGCTCATGCAACTCCACGAAGCACCCTAGGGCTTGTCAATAAACTATACACAGAATACACAAAGTCTAAAACATGCTCATGCAAATCCACAAAGCACCCGAGGGCTTGTCAATAACTATCTTATACACAAAGTCTACAACTAAAACTAAAAACTATATCTAAAGTATATACATGCTAACCACACTACAGCTATAATAACTATAATAACATGCAATTAACCTTAATAACTACAGTAACTAAAAATCTGCCAATATGGCTTGGTCAAAATATACTATATGAAACCCAAACCATCCATATAATTATCCAGTCCTTTCTTAAATGTTGCAATCGAGTTCCATTCAACAACCTCCTGTGGCAAAGCACTCCAAAATTTAACAACCCTATTACTGAATGAATGCTCTCATACCACCCCCCCCCCCCCCCCCCCAGATGCATCTTTCTTCTTAATTTTCTTTATCTATGCCCCCTGGTCACCTAGTCCGTCTCGTACTATTAGAAGAAAGCATGCCATCTTGATATAAAGAAAGATGGCATTCAGTAATAGGGTTGTTAAATTTTGGAATGGTTTGTCACAGGATGTTGTTGAGTGCAACTCGATTGCAACGTTTAAGATGGGACTGGATAGATATATGATGGTTGGATTATCATATAGTATATTTTTGACTAAAGCCAAAATTGACTGGTTCAATAGTTACTGTATGTAAGATGTAAGTAGATGTAGACTGCATGATGTGCACCAAACTTAGTTATTAAGGTATAATGGATGGTGTGGGTATCATTTATCATTTTTTTTTGACTAAGCCAAATTGGCAGGTTTTTTGTTACAGCAATTTGACAAGCCCTAGGGTGCTTTGTGGATTTGCATGAGCATGTTTGGTTAGTGGCTTGATTGGGACAGTCTCGATAGGCCCATGTGGCTTCTTACTGTCTCCATATTTCTAATGTTCTAACTAAGAAGAATTTATTGGTTTCGTATTAATCGAATAGATGAAATATTTGTAGAACGATATAGTTGTTCATGCATTCTGAGAAATAGCCTTTCACAGAAAACATACCTAACTCTTTCAGCCTTTCCTCATAGCTCTCACCCTCAAACCCAGAAATCATCCTTGTTGCTCTACGTTGCACTCTCTCTAGCATATCTAAGTCTTTCTTTAAATAAGGGGCCAAAACTTGTGCACAGTACTCTAATTCTGGCCTAACATAGCTATTATACAATTTATTTATAACTTCCTTGCTTTTGTAAACAACATTGCGATTTATTATGCCCAGCATCTTATTAGCTTTATTCCTTGCTTCCAAACACTGATTAGCTACTTTCAAATTGCTGCTTATAATCACACCTAAATCTTTTTCTTGGTTCACAGACTCGAGCCAATCCCCATTCATTTCATAGTTTAAAACTTTTACCTTTGAAGTAACCATTGGTGAAGAACCTTACACTTTCTACTATTAAAATTCATTTGCCACTTATCTGCCCACACAAGAAGTTTATCAAGATCATTTTGAATCTTTATACATCCTTTACTATTCTGAGATGGCCACTTTGGTATTATCTGCAAACTTAGAAACCTTGCATTTAAGTCCCTGGTCTAAATCATTTGAATATATGAGGAACAATAGTGGTCCCAGCACTGAACCCTGTGGGACACCACTCTTCACTATTTCGCATGATTTAGTTGTACACACGATTTTCTATTCCACAACCACTATTTAAGCCAACCATGCACCAGTCCACTTATACCACATTGCAATAACTTGTTCATCAGCCTTATGTGGGGAACCTTGTCAAAAGCTTTGCTAAAGTCTAAAAATATATAATGTTCAATTGGATCATCCTCGGTCAATGCAGTGCAGTTATGTTTTCCATAAATTCTAAAAGGTTTGTCTGACATGACCTACCCTTTCTGAAACCGTGCTGGGAGTCATACAATACCTTGTTATCTTCTAAATATTTCTCTATATGACCTTTCAGTAACTTTGCCAGAACCTTTACAATCAAAGATGTTAAGCTAACTGGCCTATAATTTCGCAAATCTTCCTTACTACCTATTACTTATAAAATTGGTCAAATAAGCTTACAACAGAAAGTCTTTGAAAAGTATATGGATCTTACTTCTTATTTAACCCCCAGCCATTAACTTTTTTGTTTAACCTTCATTAAGCATTATTCATATCACCTTCCTGTTTATTATAATCACAAAATCAACCACTAAACATATTAACTATTTTTGTTAAAATAATGGCACCCGTAAGGGAATAAAAATGTTTAGCAGGTAACTTTGTGAGTTATCTGTTTTGAACCACAAACACACAACCAACAAACCAACCTAACACTAGCTTTGCTAACCTAACACTACAACCCCACTAAAAACACAAACACATAACACACAACACCGATCGTCAAGCAAATTTCCAAAAAGACAAATCATCCGGTAACTTGTTGGTTTCTGTTTTGAAGTGCTATTTAAATAACGTTTAGCAAATTTCCAGCATTCTCAAAATAAGGGTGCAATTTATATTTAATCATATTTATATTCATTGTTTGAAGAAATTATCTTATCATAGTACAAATTAAGGTTAAACTTTTACCAATTACTGGATCTATACATAGATTAGTTTCGACGTTGACCACAGTGTACATATACTTATATACACTATGGCTTTGTATACAACAATATTTCAGACTTAGCAGACTCTGATCAACGGTCTACATTTTGAAATTAAGTTATTTCAACTTTAACATGCCTGACAATTTTCGTTATGTTTAATTAATAAATTTATTTACTTAACGTGAAACTTATTAGGTAATTAAAGGTTTATCAGTAATTTTGAACCTAATTAATTAAAATTTAGCGACAAAGTGTTATCTTTGATCGTAAAGTAGGCCTAGCCTACTTGGTGTCTTAATTGTAAGCCAAATACTGCATTGGGCCTAAGTAAAAAAGGCCTAAGCTAATAAACAAAGCATAGCCTACTTACCAGAGCTTTCTGTGTAATAGGTTGGCCTATGTTAATAATTTATAGTAAATAAATTTATTTTCAAACCTTAGCTATCAAGTCTGGCCTAAAGAAATGGTTATCCTATTAAGTAGGTCAAGGCTGGTAAAGGTGTAGCACAGGACCCACATATTTTCTTTCAAATGATATATCCATATAGGTAATTGTTACCCAGAGGGTTGTCACCCCCGATTTTTATGAAAATCAGGATATACTATAAAAAAAATAATAATGAAAAATAGTGAAAACGAAATTCGTCGCTCTCTTTAGGAAAAAAAAGTTAGCCTCTCAAAGTTGTAAAAATCCCATAGGATTTTCTTTAAAAAATTTTTTTATTTTTCTATAATACTGAGATGGGTGAGATCAATTAATTTTTTTTATAGTAGACCACGGAAGGAAGGAGGGAGGAGGTGGGCAATATAAGAAAGTCAATAAGAGGTCATGTTATCTTGATATAAGAAAAAACAATAGATAATGGTTTGGAATGGTATGCCTCAGGTAATTTTTGCTTATGATTCTCTTGTAACATAAAACAGGGTAAAACTTCTAATTATCAAAAATGGATAGTGCAAAAAATTCACCTTTGAACCCCGTTCTTTGTTACCGATTAGCGTATATTATAAAAATGGCATAAAATTTTTAATAAAAATATGAAAAAAAAACCCTTCAGACGAAAAGTGCATAACCTATTATGGCTTTTTCGCTTCGTGTAGGATGAGAAATCGAGTCGAAACATGAGACGTTCAATGTCGCTGTATCAATACTCCAATATTTATTAACATTATCGATATTAATAACACATTGTTTTATCCGATATATCAACTACATATTCTAATTTTAGAACATGTAACCATACAGTAAGAATTACGCAAAAAAATTCAAAACAGACTATTATAATTTAAAAAACAAACAAAAAATAATAATCCTGGAAAACAAACTATTTTTTACCCGTAAAACTCTCTTT
>JABUQX010010463.1:0-2500 GCA_015478945.1 Trachelipus rathkii
AAGCAACACTTACGTCATCAAACACAATTGGCTTAACATTTGACAATCCCTCCTAACTTCAATGATAATAATTATACATTTAATCACCTTAAATAATAATAATAATAATAATAATCATTTTAATATTAATAACAATAATAATAATAATAATAATAATAATAATAATAATAATAATAACAATTATAATAATAATAATAATAATAATAATAATAATAATAATTAATAATAATAATAATAATAATAATAATAATAATAATAATAATAATAATAATAATAATAATAATAATAATAATAATAATAATAATAATAATAATAATAATAAAAATTTTGTAATAATAATAATAATAATAATAATAATAATAATAATAATAATAATAATAATAATAATAATAATAATAATAATAATAATAATAATAATAATAATAATAATAATAATATTAATAATAATAATAATAATAATAATAAACATGAGATGTAATGATGCAAAGTACAATAAAAACATTTTGATGTTAATAAAACTGATAAAAGTTTACAAAGTTAAAATCGCTAATTTTATTATTTATTTCTATTGGTTTATAACTTTAGATCAAAATTTTTTTTTTTAGCAAAATACTTGGTAGAATTTTCGTTTTCAGTAATTTCATAATGGTAAGAAAAACATTAGAACATTAAATGATTTGTTAGTAGTATAGGTCGATTATTTTTTTACTTTTTTGTTGGTACGGTACGAGGTGATTTATTTTATTTTTTTTTAAATTATTTATTTATTTATTTCTTTTTATTTAATTATCAATTTAATTATTATTTATTTTATATTTTTTGTTGGTATGGTACGAACTGATTTATTTTATATTTATTTATTTATTTATTTATTTATTTATTTATTTATCTATTTTATTATTATTTATTTTATATTTATTATTTTTTAATCTGTTAATATATTTATTTATTGATTAATTTATTATTTATATATTTAAATATTTAAATATTTATTTATTTGTTAAGTTTTTTTATTTAATATTTTTATATTTTTATTTAATATTGTTTTTTATTTTATTTATTAAACTTTATATATATATATATATATATATATATATATATATATATATATAAAATAATATAGATGTATATAACGTCTATATATTTCACGAAGAATTTTGATATATAAACCTCTCTCCACCTCTTAATTATATGCATATAATAGCCAATAATAACCATATATAATATCTATATGTATATATATATAACAATTAAATGTTAATTTATTTTGTGACTTTAACATTTAGACTTTTATGTGTATGTATATGTAACATATATGCTAACATGTGTATATGTAATAGCTAATATATATAGCGCAGCAATAATAATAATAACAATATATATATCTTACTTTTACAAGTTTTAAAATATAATAATGTGTGATAACAATGATCATACCATAATAACATGTTATATAATAATAACATATATATGTACATATATATAACCTTACTGCTTCTTCTTGCTATTCTGTACTGCTATATATAGCAACCAACACCGCCATATGCCTTATATTATATATATATACATATATATATATATATATATATATTTTTATATATATATTTATAATATATCACTATATATATATATATATATATATATATATATATATTATAGCAGTTTCAAATCACCTTTCGTGCGTTTGTCTGTATACACAAAGAGAGTCGCTTTGTAGGTCCTACATGAGTCAATATATAGGCTTTGAGTTGCCAATATATATATATATATATAAACTTTGTTTACAGATGTAGAATATATATTTATATATATATATATATATATATATATATATATATTACTCTGTATATCTATATATCATATATATATATATATATATATAAACTTTGTTGACAGAGGTAGAATAATTTTTTTACTTTAATTAAATGACTTTTTGTATCGAATTTTTTAGTCTATATTACGATTTCATACGTGATACAAGTGAATTTTAAGGATGTCCCTATTATTTAAAAACGAATTAATTTAAAATTATTTGACGTAAGATTTTATATATATATATATATATATATATATATATATATATATATATATATATATATATATATATATATATCTATATATATCTATATATATATATATATATATATATATATATATATATATATATATATATATATATATATATATATATATATTCTTTCAAGTACGTCCATACGTTTGTGCTCCGAAACCGAGTCGCCTTTAGTCGCGTGTGACTTAGGCACGTGACCTCGGGAAGCGACTTGGTTTGGTGACACAGACATACACACAAAAAATGATTTAAAAAGAAAATATTTTTATATATATATATATATATATATATATATATATATATATATATATATATATATATATATATACTGCCATTTGTATATATATTCATATACATACAAAATAATAATAATAATAATATGTAATAATATATAATATTAATAATAATAATACATATGTGTAATATATA
>JABUQX010010463.1:20000-27500 GCA_015478945.1 Trachelipus rathkii
TATTACTCAAGATAATCACTCCCATACTCAATATTTATATCAAACAAATCAACCTAGATTAAATAAATAATTTAAATACATTCACATAATTACATATAATAATAATATAATCCAAAAATTAATAACTACATTAACTTATCTAAAATGACATAATTGATACACTAAGATAAAATAATACGATCCAAACTCAATCATTAAACACTCAATCCATAAAAATTACAACACAGTGAATCATATAATATATAATTAAATAATAGGAGGGCACCCTCCACTCTCTACTCAAATTACATAAATATATTAATATACACCATTTCAATCTAAGTCAATAACGTTCCACACATGTTACACTCAATAATATAATACATTTATATACTATATACACCACTCAATATCACTAAATAATATAATATAAATAAAAACATAAATAAATAAATTAAAATTATTATTATAATCAGTGAAATACAATATAATACACAAAACTCAATTGACTATAACTATCCGCTATAATATTAAATAATTAAAATCTTAATAATCACATCACGGTACACAATAACCAAACCAATTTAATTAACTTAAACATTCCCACATGAACTACTAGCTTTATCATTTAAACATTACATAATATTATATGAAATCAATTAGAAAGATCCTAATAAATAATAACCATAACATCAATATTAAAATAATAATAATTAATATACAATAAAATTAATAAATCCACATTTAGACTCACACCTTAAATAAGATTCCTAATTCCAATAATTTAAATACAATACATACTATCAATCCCTGTTGTCCAAATTCCACCAAATAATAAATAACTCCATATTTAACTCAATAATATTAATATTAATAATAATAATAATAATATAATAATATATATAACTCATTCCTACTTATAATAATAATTACTCCTATCACATTATAATTTAACTTTTCAATATATAAGAATTAATAATTGATACATCAAATACAATCCTCTACTAACCTTAACTTAAAATATAAATTTAATAATAACCCAATACTCCTGTCTATCTAAGGACAACAACTCTCCTGGACCCAGTATCTAACCATTTGCAAATCATAATATCACGCACACACGAAAATCTTTCGATAATCATCATTTTCATAAATTTTCGAAATTTTGGATATAACCGAAACCATTTAGGGATAGATAGAGCGAAAGAAGTATTATTCTCAAGAAGAGATATGTTAGTATGGAAGATCAAAAACTACACTAAGCATGAAAGCTGATATTAACCGCTCCATCTTATTACTGTTACAGGTTGAAAGAAGGAGCTCGCCATGATACTATTTCTAAAGAAATATCTCCCTGAATAATACTGAAACTGGTAAAGCACACATCATACTTTACTCGCGAATAGGTATATATACTTGCGTCTCCTAATTATCTCTATTATATATATACTATTAAGACCTACCATTAAAACTGCATTATTAATATTGTAATATCACAATAACTTCAATATAATACAATCTAAATATCACCATCTTGCCTCCCGTTCTTATGATCATTTCACATATATCCATATATATTATCATATACTGCGATATATTTTAACCTAATATTTACTTTAATCTATTTTTCATCATATCTATCTCAATATTCTCCTTACTTGCATGAGTATGAGCTACTCATTACCTAACTATAAAATATAGTCCGATTACTCCTTTTTACATATTCATAAATTCCCACAACTAACGTCATCATACCTCTAGTATTTATAACTTGCTCAAATTATTCTATAAAATAAGATGTCAAGTATAGGCAATACTTTCACTAATCTCTAACATATATAAATCATATCTAATATATCTAAGTATTAATCACTAATAAATATAATATATACACTAACTAATATCCCCTATTATCATTATATATCATAACCCAGGTTCCCTAATACTATTATTACTCTAATAAAATTACTAACCTTTCGTGCTTATCTTATCCAGAAGTAGTACTTCCTTATTCCTCATGGTATGTATCTCACTCATATTATTCAATCCTCCTTCCAAAAAATGGTCATTACCTTTCTTTTCTTATTTTAAACTAGTCATGTCTTTTTAGGTCATTCCTTTTTTTCTCCTTTATATTATAATAATAAGTAATACTAGTTATGATATAACTGCATCATATGTGCGTATAGTTAACACCACGTATCATCATGGCGTAGACCTTATACATTAACGCCCGCCACCAACTTAAGCAGGGTCGTACCCTAACCACCAATACCTAAGCAGTTAATGATTATAATATCATATGCCTATCATATAGTTCTACACGAATGTTAGTACGCATAATCAACTATAAATATATAAGTAAATATATATTATATATCTATATACTTACCCTTTGTTATCTAATATATCCAACTCGAGATGTTAACCCTAACTAGTCCGTAGCACTCCATTCCTCCCATCATAAATAATAGTAGACTCTAGTATATTATATATACATAACATAGGCATATTATATATATAATAATATATATATATATAATATAGTATTATATATATAATAATATATATATATATTCATATATCTATTATTGATAACTATATAAATAATATATATATATAATACTATAAAATATATATATATAAATAATAAGTAAAAATATATATATAATATGAATATATATAATATATATTATATAATATATTATTAAGTATATATTATATATATATATAATATATAAAGAAATATAAATATATATATATAAATTAATTAAAAAAATATAATAAATATGTTTCATTATGAAGCCTCAAGTAAGTGAATAGAAAATACCTTTAGACAAAGAAACATTCAGATTCATATCAATATATATATAGATTATATAATATATATATATATATATATATATATATAATTATATGTGTGTGTGCGCCGCACCGCGCGTGTGTGTGTTTGTTTTTAAAAGATAATGATTCAATTATATGGATTTTTGATCCAGTTTTTACTCCGAAACCTTCATATTTTTTTATTTTTTATTTTTTTCAATTAAGGTACATGTTGTTATAGATAGATCTAGAAGTTTCCTGGCATAGTAGTTTTTATTTAATTATATATACTTATATATATATATATATATATATAGTTTAGTAGAAAGCTTATACTAAAAACTATTATTTAAAAAGTGTATTTGTAGAATTTAAGTCAGCTTTTCTATTTATTGGATTTTATATTTCTCTCTATTAGGTCATTGCCGTACCTTTTTTTATCTTTATTATATATATATTATATATATATATAATATATATATAAATTTATATTGATTTATTCATTATATATATATAATATTAATTTTTTTTATTATTAATTTATTATTACAATCTATTTGCATAAAATAAACTTAAAACATTTTATAACATTAAACACTGGAATCAAGTTCTTTATGATTACTTTATGATTACTTGATTTTTAAAGATTTTAGTTAATATATAAATTATAATAATAATAATAATAATTAAATAAATAAATAATAATATTAATAATTAAATAATAATTAAATCTGTAGAAGATAGATGATATAACAATATATTAAGATGAATAGAATGAAATAGTATAATACATAATAATAATTTATAATTAATAATAATTGTAAGAGATAATCAATGAAATAATAATAGTAATTATTGAAAGGAATAAGTAGAACACATAAGAGAAATAATAATAATAATTAATAATTAATAATAATAATAATAATAATAATAATAATAATAATAATAATAATAATAATAATAATAAAAATAATAATAAGAATAATAATAATATTGCTAATAACAATAATATTGCTTATAATAATATTAATAATAATAATAATAATAACAATAATAATAATAATAATAATAATAATAATAATAATAATAATAATAATAATAATAATAATAATAATAATAATAATAATAATAATAATAATAATAATAATAATAATAATAATAATAATAATAATAATTAATATATAAAAACCACAAAATCTCAATGAAATTTGTATTTAAATTTTTTTTAATATCATGTATTTAAAAATTTTATTTAAGTTTTTATACTTTTGGTGTCTTAATTTAATACATTTCCTTATTAATATGAATATTATATCTAGTTCATGTATTTACATTTTGAATACATGATTCTGAAATTCTTAAGACAATTATTAAATATTAATTAATATTCTTTATAAAATTTTCTATTAACATTTAATACAATAAGATACATTAATTATTAATATTAGTAAATTGTATTTAATCTATTTTAATTTTGATTAATTTAAGTTTTTTGACATTTACCTCTGAATAAAATTTTTCTCACTTTAATACGTCCTAAATTTTAAAATGACAAATGAGGTAAAACATTTTAAAGCACAAATCTTACTTTACTCACGTAAAAGAAAATAAAACAACAACAACAACAACAACAACAACAACAACAACAACAACAACAACAACAACAACAACAACAGGAAAGAAATTCATAAAATAACTTAAAAATAGTTTTCTATTAAACACTATCTCAATCGTTATATAGAGTGACAGAGCCGTATTGAAGAGGCTAGGGTTCGGACCCTCGTCCGGGTCCTAGGTATCAATTACCTAGAGAAACCAATTTGGATATATGTAATGCAGTGATGTTATGGATTGGATATCCTCATTCATTTATGCGGAACAATCCTTTGGAATTTTAAAGGTCTTCATCCCGTTTGAATTGTTCCAAAATATATGAATCCGCATCCGTAATCAATTACATTTACGCGGATATTTGAAAAAAAATCCGAATCCGCTAATATTCAGATTCTGACATCCGCATCCGCTGATATTCAGATTCTGACATCCGCATCCACTGATATTCAGATTCTGACATCCGCACTATACCCACATAACGCGGATGTTAATAAATTCACACCAGCGACAACACTAAAATCCATTTTCTTTTATAATTAATTCCTTAATTAATTTTATTAATTAAGCTTATAATTATATTAAATTTAACTTTACAATTATCATAATTTGTATTAATGCCAATTTCAAGTTCAATTTCACTGTGTATTCGAACGTGAACACAAAAAAAAAAAACACGCTACAAACATGCTACTAATTTGGCACGCAAAAACTCATTAAGCAAAAGAACTCGAGTTCATTTTTAATGTTCTCATTATTACTAAAGAGTATATATATATATATATTATATTATATATATATAAGAATAGTAAGGTTATATTTATATATATATATATAGTATATATATATATATATATATATATATATATATATATATATATATATATATATATATATATATATATATATATATATATATATATAAACTTCCTTCCTTCCTTTTAACGTTCTTAATCCCCTTCTCAGAGGGTAACACGGTCGAATACAGGAAATCGAACTTTAAGGCTGGCTATATCAAGCCTGTCACCACCAAGTGTTCGTAGCCGAGTTTTAATTCTTGCCCCCAGGAAGATAAAACTCAGACTGCTACGCGGAGGATTGAACCAGCGTCCTTTCGCACGAGAGTCGGCGAGTCAACCTCATACGCCACGACATCCTACGCCACGAGTCGTTCTTATATATATATGTTATATATATATATATATATATATATATATATGTATATATATATATATATATATATATATATATATATATATATATATATATATATATATATATATATATATATATATATATATATATATATACAGTATGTATCCAGGGGGGGCTAGGCCGGGGCCATGGCCCCCCGAAATTTTTTAGACACTAAGCATTTTTAAGTATCATATCCGTTTATAACCTAAAATCCAGAGGTTAAATTATATATATATATATATATTAGGTAGAAGATATATATATATATATATATATTATTATATATATATATATATATATATATATATATATATATATATATATATATATATATATATATATATATATATATATATATAAGACGAATTTTGTCTGGCCCCCCCGAAAAAAATTTCTGGATACCTCACTGTATATATATATATATATATATATATAGCATATATATATATATATATATATATATATATATATATATATATATATATATATATATATATATATATATATATATATATATATATATATAAAGAACAGCAAAAATGAGTGAAAAACGTAAAGGGATAAAAAGAATGTAAAATAGACAAAAATAATGAAAACTAAGAAATAAGAAATAAAATAATGAAAAAAAAGTAGGAAATGAAATAGCGAATAGAAACAAAAATGAAGTAATGAAATAAATCTGAAATGAAATAAAAATAAATATTAAATAAAAGAAATAAAAGGAATTAAGAAATAAAATAGTGAAAATTTTTAAATAAGATATGAAAGAATGAAAAAAATGAAATAAATGAAATGAAATGAAATAAGATAACAGGAAATGAAAAGAAATAAGAAATAAAATAATGAAAATAAGAAATAAAATAATGAAAATAAATAAAAAATAAAATAATGAAAATAAATAAAAAATGAAATAATTAAAATAAATAAGAAATAAAATAATGAAGATAAATAAGAAATGAAATAATGAAAATAAATAAAAATAAAATAATGAAAATAAATAAGAAATTAAATAATTAAAAGAAAAAGGACATGAAATAATTAAAGAAATAAGAAATTAAATAATTAAATGAAATAAGCAAAGAAGAAATAAAACAAATGGAAGAATATAAGAAAAATAGAGATGATAAAAATGAATAAAAAAAATTGAAAATATTAAAAGACGAAATAAAGAAAAATAAATAAGAAATAAATAATAATGAAAACAAAAAACAGTGAAATACTACTACTACTACTACTACTACTACTACTACTACTACTACTACTACTACTACTACTAATAATAATAATAATAATAATAATAATAATAATAATAATAATAATAATAATAATAATAATAATAATAATAATAATAATAATAATAATAATAAAATAAAAATAATAATAATAATACACACACACACACATACACACACAATAATAATAATAATAATAATAATAATAATAATAATTTTCAAAAAAAAATAAAATAAAATTATATTGCAATAAAAAACACCTTAAATACTTAATAATAAAAAAATAAATAGAAATAAAATAATAAAATAAATAAAATAATTAATTAAATAACATACACATACACATACACATACACATACACATACACATACACATACACATACACATACACATACACATACACATACACATACACATACACATACACATACACATACACATACACATACACATACACATACACATACACATACACATACACATACACATACACATACACATACACATACACATACACATACACATACACATACACATACACATACACATACACATACACATACACATACACATACACATACACATACACATACACATACACATACACATACACATACACATACACATACACATACACATACACATACACATACACAT
>JABUQX010010463.1:45000-47500 GCA_015478945.1 Trachelipus rathkii
AAATATCTGAAAACCTTTACTTCTTCTAATACTACACCTCCTACTCTAATCTCTAACCCCATCCCCTCATCTGTTTCATCCTCCTCAAACACTAACACTTTACTCTTTCCTGGGTTTATCCTAAGACCCTTTTGTCCACACACCCTCTCAAACTCCTTCACCAAATTACTACAGCCCTTCTGAATTCTTCGCCACTAACGCAGTACATCCGCACATAGTATTCATGTTCACTTCCATCTATCCCCCTATCCATTCAATTCCACCCCTTTCTCCCCTCCCTTCATCATTCCTATGCAGACACTCTCCATAATATTTAAATTTGAAAAGCCACGGTGACATTACACATCCCTATCTTAACCCCTCTTTACCCCAAACATTTTCTCACTCTCCCCCCTATACTCTTCCACAACACATTCTGCTATTCCTAAAAGCCCTAATACCTTTAAACTAATTTTACCCCCCTACTCAAATTCCTCCAGCACCTTCCATAATTCCCCCCTCTTCACTCTTTCATATGCTTTCTCCAGATTCAAGAAAACACCCGTACACTTCCCTTCCTTTTCATACCTTTCTCCACAAGGGCATCTTCATTCGTGAATACTTATCCACACACCCCCTTCCACACCCTAAATCCTCCTGTTCTTCCCCCAATCTCTCCTCCGTTAAATCTCTCACCCTCTCAATTAGTATTCTCCCATACACTTTCCCTACTACACTCAAAAGACAAATACCTCTATAATTCCCACACTCCATCCTATTCCCTTTCCCTTTATACAGGGGAACCAAACAACCATCCTCCCAATCCTGTGGAACCTCTCCCCTCCTCCAACATAAATTATATAACCTATACAGCCATTCTTCCACCCCTCTGCCTCCCATCTGTAACATTTCCATACTCACACCATCTAGACCTGTGGACTTTCCTTTTTTCCTTTAGTTAACGCCCTAATAATTTCTTCCATTTGTATTTCCATATCCCCTTCCTGCCCCACTTCCCCCCCCCCCCCCCCCCCTTCTAAATCCCCCCCCTCCCCCCCCCCCCCCCCCCTCTCCCAAATCCTCCTCATCTCTCCCACCCATTTCATTCAATAATCCTCTAAAATATTCCCCCCATCTTTTCCTCACCTTATCCTCCCCTCCTATCCATTCCCCTTCCTCTCCCTTAACCCTCTCCCCTAACCCCTCCATCTTCTTCCTTTTTTATTTACTTCTTTCCAGAATATCTTGCTCCCCGTTTCAAAATTTTCTGTCACTTTTCTACACCATTCATTATTTGCATTTCTCTTCGCCCTCTCCACCGCCCTCTTTGCTGCCACTCTAACCCTTCTATATTCCTCCCAGCTTTCCCTTCTCCTATTCCCCAACCATTTCACATAAACCTCTTTTTTCTTTTTCACCAACTCTTTCACCTCCTCACTCCACCATTCACTTCCTTTCCTTCTACTTGCTCCCACCTTTTTTACTCCACATATCCTTCTGGCCTCTTCACAAATTGTCTCTTTAAATCTCATCCACTCCTCCTCCACTTCCCTAATTTCCGTCCCTCTCACGTCCCTCCACCTATCCTCCATACCCCTCATAAACTCCCTCTTACACATTGCCTCATCTAATTTTTCCACCTTTATGACTTCTATTCTTCTCTTTTTTTTTTCTCTTTCTCTAACCGTTACCTCTCCCCTACCCTTAACCTAGCAACCACCAAATAGTGATCAGATAACCCCCTACCTGCCCCTCTGAATACATTTACATCTAGTAATCTGCCCCTATCCTTTCTATTTATACACACATAATCCAATAACGCCCTCCCCCCCGTTATCTCACTCTTCCATGTATACTTATGATTTTCACTTTTCTTGAACCAAGTATTCCCAATTATCATTCTTCTATCAACACACAATTCTAACAGACTTTCTCCATTATCATTCCTTTCCCCTACCCCAAATGGACCTATAATTCTCCCAATCTCCTCTCCTTCCCCCTCCTGCATTCAAATCTCCTAATAAACAAATTTTATCATTTACCCCGAAACTTTCCCAACATTCATTCAACTCACTCCAAAATCTTTCTCTCTCCTCCTCCCTCGCTCCATTTACTGGTGCATACGCGCATATAAAAACCCACATTTCCCCCCCAAATTTCATTTTTACCCACATTATTCTCGAACTCACCTATTTGCACATTTTTACCTTACCCCACAACTCTTTTCTCATAACTATTCCTACCCCTTCCCTCGCCCTCACTCTCTCGTTCACCCCCGAAATCATACCCTTAAATTTTCCAAAGTCCATCTCCTTCTATCCTTTCAGCTTTGTTTCTGTCAACCCTAGCATATCCAACCTTTTTTCTTCGAACATTAAGCCCACTTCTTCCCTTTTCAAATCCTCATTTATCCCTCTCACATTCATACAACCCACTCGAATCTAATCTCTTTTACCCATCCTAGCTCTTTACTCCCCCTTACTCCCTTTTATCCTGACCCTCTTATTCACCACTCTACTTT
>JABUQX010010463.1:62500-64633 GCA_015478945.1 Trachelipus rathkii
AAATTTAACGGTTTTTTAGCATACCCTAAGCGTAAATCAGTAAATTCAAACGCACCATCCAACCACCACCTACCACCTTCGTCTGCCAATCGTGATCTATTGATCTATTTAGATCTATTGTCTATTGATCTATTGATCTATTGATTAAGGTCAATTTTTTTACTAAAATTGTAAGCGTTTTAATACCTAAATCAGTAATCAGTAATCAAACCCGCACATTCAGCACCCTCCCTGTCCCAAAGTCGGATCTATTGATCTATTGATCTATTGATCTATTGTCTTTGATCTATTGATCTATTGATTAAGGTCAAATTTTTTACTAAAATTGTCATACCCTAAAGCAAAAAATCAGTAAATCAGTAAATCAAACCCATCCAACCACCCTCCTGTCCAGTCGTGATCTATTGATCTATTGATCTATTGATCTATTGATTAAGGTCAAATTTTTTACTAAAATTGTCATGTTTTACATACCCTAAATCAGTAAATCAGTAAATCAAACCACCATCCAACCACCCTCCTCTCCAATCGTGATCTAATTGATCTATTGATCTATTGATCTATTGATCTTATTGATTAAGGTCATATTTTTTTACCTAATTATCAATGTTTTAGCATAACCCTAGAATCAGTAAATCAGTAAATTCAAATCACGCATCCAGTCCACCCTCCTGTGCCAATCGTGATCAATATTGATCCTATTGATTCTATTGATCTATTGATTAAGGTCATATTTTTACACTAAAAATTGTCATGTTTTACATACCCTAAATCAGTAAATCAGTAAATCAAACCACCATCCAACGGCACCCTCCTGTCCATTCTTGATCTATTGATCTATTGATCTATTGATTCAAGTCAAATTTCGAGTATCATTTTGGATAAACCTAACAAAATCAAGTTCTTTATACAAAGATCAATCAAATATATGTTAACGTAACAAGTTTTCACATTAATAAAGCTTAACTCAGCATCATCTAAACTATGAATATAACCCACAACGACAAACGCTAGCACATCTTAAACAGGAATAAACGGTAACATAAACAAAGTTTCACACTTAACAACAGTAAAGTACTTAGCACAGCATACAAAACGTCGTATTCTTGTTTATTTTCTTCTGATTGGTTGAAAGAAGAATCTCATTACCTATAAGGGTTGTTTATACAATCTATTTCCTTCAGTAGGACATTTTTTCGCTGTACTGGTACGATGACATCTCCCCGCATCTCTACACCTGTTGTTGATATTTTCACGAGGAGCTTCGTTATTCCCAACGATGTGTCATTTATATTTAATCGTCAACCAGATGGATACCGATAAATTGCTTGTATGTATTCCATCCAGAGGTTCAAATAATAGACCTTTATTCATTTGTGTTGAAGAGTTCATCAAGATTATCAATATTGCAGCAGGATGGATAGAGGATAAATGTGTGTCATCTGATATATCGACTAGCAGTGAAATATCTAACTGGAAAGATAACGTGAGAGGTTCTAATAGAATAGACGTTGTGTTCTCATCGTGTGACGATATTAAAAGCCTTGATGTACGCAACTACTGGAAACCCTTCGATTGTGTTACCTCAGACGTGTCCTAGGTTTTACAGTTCGAACATCTGAAAATATTACAGGCATTGCTTATATAAAACGAATTAAAATCGCAATCTTAAGCGATGTTGACTTCTTGAGGACTTAATACAATAAAGCACATGGCGTATCTTATGATATTTACAACCGAACATATGGTTCCCTTATAATACAGTTATAACAGGACGGCATAATTGTATTCTCTCGGATGAATTTACTTCTCTCTTGTATGAGAGAGTGAGTGCTGTTGAATCAAAATATGCCGAAAAATGGTTCAGTGTTCTGAAGGCATTTATACTTACATCCTTTCAAAGGGTGTTGAATCTTTAGAGAGATATATAGAACTTACCCAACTTGAATCCTATGTTCTCTGATTAGATGAATTAATATATTTAAAATAAACTTATGTTTTTTTTATGTATTTATATGTTTTATGTATTTATATAACGCTCTTTTCAATGAAAATTATATGTTTATATAAATGAAACTTGTTTTAAGCTTCTCCTCGTATGTTCCGCTTTATGACTAAGTGTTAATGATGGAT
>JABUQX010010464.1:12500-20903 GCA_015478945.1 Trachelipus rathkii
ATATATATATATATATATATATATATATATATATATATATATATATATATATATATATATATATATATATTTTACAGTTATCACCACCGCTCACGGGCAAAGCCCTATTCAAGGAGGGGGTGTTAAAATAAACAAAACTTCAACTAACGCAAATTACGCAGATGAGCACAGACGCGGGTCTTACCTATAGAAAAGAGATAAATTGCACCAACAAACACAGGAAGAATGGAAGAGAATTCCACGAACAAGAGGTTGGCAGGAAAAAGGAGGCACCGCAGCGAACTAGTCTGGAGTTGCTAATATCAACACAATACTCATGTGCCGACACAGCACCCTTGTGCTACGAGGGCGTCTTAAAGGTGGTGGCACGCGAGTGGAAAGTTCCCTCGAGCACTTTCCGCTACGGGTACTTATAGAAAAGAGATAAAACACCAACATCGCGCCGCAAAGATAGAGGGGTCAAGTGAGCTGGAAACTACAGAACAGTTTATAAGCCTTTTGGCCTTTGACTCGACCCTATCTAAAAGCTGGGTGAAACCAGAGCCCCCCCAGATATGAGAGCAGTACTCCATACAAGGGCGGATGAGGCCCTTGTATAACTGGAGTAACTGTGAAGAGGAAAAAAAGTCTCGCAGTCTAAACAGAACTCCCAGTTTCTTTGAGGCCGCCTTAGCAACCGTTGTGATGTGAGGTTTCCAAGACATTTTTTTGTTTATGTTAAGGCAAGGATGTTTATATTGTCAACAGGAGAGACGAGAGAACCGTCGAAAGAGATAGGAAAGTTAGAAGGTGTCTTAGAGAGGGAGATTGAAGAAGTTGAGTTTTTAAGAATTGAATTTCACAAGGTTCAGACGACCCCAACCGGAAATTCTATCCAAGATCAGCGAGAATAGAATCGGAAGATTAAGACGAGCAGGCAATTTCTAGAAAGTAAAAGAGGAGCCAGAATTTAAATGAGTTGGAGAATGAAGCGGTCGAGTCATCGCATATGAGTGAATAGAGTTGGATGTGCAGGAGAAATTCATTAATGAAAAGTAGAATAAAGTAGGAGATAAGACAGAACCCTGAGAACACCACTATTGACAGAAAAGGAAGAAGAAGTCGCCCCATCAACAACAGCCGATATTGAGCGATTTGAAAGAAAGCTAGACATAAGTAAGCAAAGAGAAAGGAGGAAACCCAAAGCGAGGGGAGCTTGGAGACAGTGACGCGCCATTACCGGTCAATATGCTTTGGATTATGCAAGCGCACCGCGCAAGTCTCCCCGTAGTTCCTAAGGCGTGAAAACCATAAATCGGTTAATAGAAAGTATATCACCAGTAGACCTCGAACGGCCGAAAGCCGTACTGACGATCGTAACAGAGAGAATTGAGATTCCAGATGGTCTAAGAATTGAGAGTTAAGAAGGGTTTCAAAATTATCTTAGATTAGAACACAGGTGTTTCAAAACGATACAGAGATAGTGTTAGAAAGGATCAGAGCGGCTTCCTTTTTTCGGAAAAGGTTGGACATGTTGGGCCGTGCTTCAACACTGAGGGAAGTGTTAGTTATTGAGACATAGAGAATATAGTGAACGAGGGGTGGGGTCAGCACGGAAGCACACTCCTTCAATTACTCGGGAGGGAATGCCATCCGGCCACCCGCCCTAACGTTCGTAGATCTCAGGAGCCCATGCACCCGATCAAACGTAACCACAGGCAAAGACATAGGACACCTGAGAGGAAGAGGAATGCCAGAATCAGAGGAATGCCAGATTCGTCCAGGGTTGAGTTAGAGGAAAATAGGAGCCGAAGAGATTGGGCCTTTTTCAGTTGGAGAGTTTAGCAACAGAGCCACAGATCGCAATAAGAGGAGGAAAGCGCCAGATTTACAGAGTTGTTTAGAGATGTTTTTTGCAAGAGGCCAGAAAGATTTCAGTAGGGAGAAACCAAGGAGCGTTAGCGCACCTTCGTTTGAATGGAAAGCACCGCTGCCTTCGTCGAAGAAGTATCCCTGCAACGATTTCTAGCTGAATGAAAATTAGCGAGAGTGATAGGAGAACGAGAATTTTCCACCCCCGATAGGCACTGTCTCTAGCCTGAATGGCCAGAGAACAGGCACGATCGAACCATGGATTATGAGGAGAGAAAGATTTAGTCGAAGAAGGAATGAACCTGCTCATCCCGTCAACGATTACAGCTCCCACCTTAGTGCAGAAGCCGAAGCGTCATCACAGTCAAAGCAGTCATTCCAATTATAGTTTAGCGTAGAAGCGACGCAAGGCCCCTCCCCCCAATCACCCCGATCAAATGCCAGAAAAAACGCATATATATATACTATATATATATATAATATATATATATATATATATATATATATATATATATATATATATATACTATATATATATATATATATATAATATAAGACTATATATATATATAAGTATATATATATATAGAACAATATATATATAATATATATATAATAAAAAATATATATATAAAATATATACAAATTATATATATTATATATATAATATATATATATTTGAGTCCGGTACAGAACCCACCACGGCTCACAAAGCGGCCATACTGGGTTGAAAAAATCAACACCATGGGTCCTGGATCTTTCATATTTTAAACGTCAAAAAAGATTTAAATAGAGAAACGAATATTCAGTCACTTAAAATAAACAAAAACTAAACAAAAGTGTATCCTTGCAGTATATAGTCCTAGTATTACATAACAAAATCAAATATTATGGAGAATATTCACTTCTTGTAGAAACAAGAAAATAGCATTACTACTAAAGTGGGAAGATTCGGATAAGATATGGGATAATCTTTTGGAAGGTGTTATGGATCGTAAAGTAGGAAAATAACGGCGGCGAATAGAGTCCAGCTGGGAACAATCAATGAAGATTATGGCGACAGATTGCGGGGTTATGACTTCGACAAAATTTGCAAATGGGAGGGTCCGTGACATAAAGTGACTGTGAGTGATATTAGTATGCGGCCAATACGGAGGCGTGCAAGTAATCACCTCGTGTAAGCGTTTGCCGGTGGGAGGATGACCACTCCCCGATGATCGGCTTTATATTTTTAAGTTTCGCTCCTCTCTGATAATTCGGTCCAGCGCTCTCTGCCAATAAGATCGAAAACCTTGTCGGAGAGCAGGATAGTAATCGGTTGATGGATGGGAGGCGACCTTATCGAATGGCATCCGGAGGTACCTGGAACAACTTCGAAATGAGGAGGTGACCATTTTGGCCTCTCTGTCACCGATTTTCATTGCCAGTTACCCCTACATGAGAAGGGGTTCCAACATAAAATAAATTTGTTTCTTGCGGAATGGAGAGCAGCCGCTAAGAAATGCGCACTCAGATACCATTGTATTTAGATAAGGATTTTAAGCGCTTGTAGCCGCTGAGCGAATCTGAATTAATGACATAAGATTGATCTTGGTTAAGGATAAGAATTCGAGAAAGCGCAATCATAATATAGCCATTAATCTGCTGTGAAAATTGAACGGCATGAGGGGAGGGTGATGGAAAGTTTGCGATCAGGAAAGACAGCAGATGCGCGCCCACACTGTTCCTGGTTTTAGAGCCATCAAGTAAATACTGGGGTGAACTCATCATGAACTGTGGAATGGACAAGAAATTGATGCCTTTAACAGGCAGCAGAATGCTTGATTTGCCGAGAGAGAGGATCAGAGCCAAGCAAATGGTGGAAGCGGGAACAACCAAGATGTGTATCCTTCATCGTATGAGAAAGGTAGCACCTTTTGTAAGGGATATAAGGGAAATTAAGGATGTTATGCAACCGTGTTCGCAAATGGCACCAGTAAATTAAGATTCTGAGGGCACCTCTTTGCAGAATCGGTGTCAGGCGACGGTAGTGGGGTTTGAAAACGAAGGTAACTTGTACACATGATGTATTCTCTTCGAAGAAGAAGTGGCATCCACATTGGCTTCAACTTCAAGGCTTACTCGAGCGGACGATCGGGAAGGCTCCACAGTGGAGATACGGAATCGCCCTCGTTTTGTATGGGATCCAACAAATGCAGTAGAGTAGGGGAGGCCTGACCATATACTACACAGCCATAGTCAAGCTTCGATCGAACTAGGGCGATATATAAACGTAAAAGGCGGACTTGCGACAGCACCCCAAGATTTTGAGGCAAGAGATGACGTAACAGGTCAAGAGCGCGAGACGGGTTGTTTTTAGGTAATTTAATATGCGGTGCAATATGTTAAGTGGTCGTCTAAGGATGAGCCCTAGAATTGACCTGTGAAGTTACAGGAATTGGGCGAACCATATAAGGTTTAGGTTCGCTGGAGAAGGTGGCAAGTTCTTCGATTCCCTTTTTTTCTTAAAAAGCCTGCTGAGGGTTTGGTGGGAGAAAAATGGAAGCCAATGGGAGTTACCCACATTGTGAAATATTCTCAAAAGCTAGTTGAAGTTGCCGTTCGAGAAAGCAGCTTGGCACCGGCTATATATAACACAAGCGTCATCAACCATAGCAGAGAAAATGACCGTCGCTAAGGCATAGAAGTAACAATTTGTCATTAAATCCAAGGAGAAATAGTAGTACACTTTAGAACACTACCCTGCGGAACGCCTTCATCCAGAGTAAAGTGGCGTGACAGAATAAAAGAGCACCCGAACTTGGATGGATCTGTTTGACAAAAGACATTTAATGAAAAGAGGGAGTTGTCCGCGAAAGCCGAGCGAATGGAGTTTAAGGGAGAATCCCAGTTCTCCACGTTGTATCATAAGCTTTTCAAGGTTACAAGAAGACACCAAGAACCACCCACCAGTTGAGAACGCGCTTCCCCGGATGTCATGTCTAGTTTTTAACAAAGGCGTTCGTCCGCGGATCGAACGATTTTGCGAAAGCCAAAACTGGAAGTTTTGAAAAGGCTTGGCGACTCTCCCAGAACAGGGAGAAAGCGCGCCTGAAAACCATTTCTTCCATTAATTTACAGTATGGCAGGTCATGAAAATTGCGTCTTTGGTTATCCCACCAGCCTTCGGATCTTTCCAGGTGGGGATAGGAATTACAAAAGCTGCTAGTCCAATAGATGCGAAAAGAGGATCGATCCAGATTCTTGTTTATATAGGATCCAGCAAAAATGGCTGATCCGAGGGATGTATATGCGGACATGATATACGAATTATGTCTGGGACCAAGAGCACGTTTGCTTACTCGCCAGTTTGCAGTTTGATACTCTGCAAGGTAAAAAGACGGTTGTAGGTATAATCTTCCCCTTTCGCTGTTTGAAAATTCTGGCAGTGCTGTGTCAGTTCTCAGTTTTTGAAAGGCTTCAATGTAGCGCGGAATGAACTCGAATGGTTAGCAAAGCTATAACCATAACGCCATCCGCTACCACCGCAAGAGCGGGAGATCGTATCAAGCATATATCAGGCCCATAAACGGAGGACTGTGGTTGGAGGGTATATGGGAGCGACCGAGCATATTTTCTGTGTAACTTTCACACTAAAGGAAGGGAGTTGTGGAGTTACAGTCGATATGTAAGTCGAAAAATATTGTTACGCGCTTTGACGATAATTCGCCGAGATCTCGCTGCGGCTCTGCTTTAAAATAATCATGTTTGGCTGGTGGTGCGGTCTTTTTATATTGCCTTGTAGAGTTTCTCTCTTCTCCTCGGTTGGCTTGTGCGCCACTCTTCGGGACCACAAGGGGTTGCCGACCGCCTTTGCCTGAGGAAGACTGCGGGATGCAAGCTTCCGCTGCAGAGATGACTACTTTCTGGAAGAAGCAAAAGGCATCATCAACAGTCGGAAATCGTTTATTGAAAGGAGAAAGAGGGATAGCTGTGGCCTGATAAAAAGGAGCCCACTCCGCTCGATCATAACGCCAGCTGGAGTTGGTTTTTTGCATTGGGCTTGGAACAAGCTCATTTAATGCTATTGGGTACTGATCGGCTGCCGAAATTAAATAATCAAAGCGGGACCAGGCTAAACGATCCATAAGGGAATGGGAAACAAAAGGAAATATCGATACAAGAAGAAGTGTGTGTATCTAAACGTTCATATTGTAGGGAGTCCTGTATTAAGGCATCCCAGGGAAAAAGGGGTTAGGAGATCTATTAGATCTTGGACTTAGATGAAGTGACAGAGTCACCCCATAGGGGGCGGAAGTTGAAGTCACCTAGTATAACAACTGGAGCAGGGAGCTGTTTTGAAAAGAATCTGCTAAAAGTCGACCTTAGTAAATTTCACACTACTCGCGGGCTAAAGTAGATTGAGCATAATAGTAATGTCGATGGACAAGTGAATTCTTGCCGCTACTGCATGAAGTTTGGTTTGGAGAGGGACTGGGAATAGGGGATAGATTTGTGAATGAGTATTCCAGCCCCCCTCCCCTATCATTGTCACCTTTCTTTCTATAGAAGTTAACGGCAATTTATATTCAGATGGTTGAAAGAAGTCACGATGACATAGTCGAAGTTCCTGCAAACATATACACTTTGGTGTGCATATGTTTATTAGTTGAACAAGTTCTTCGAAATTAGAGTAATAGCCACGACAATTCCATTGAAGGAAAGTAGTCATGATGAGTTATGAATATTATGATGGTGGTCTATTAGAGACAATTGTCTCTATGACTGGGGGAAATGTTGGAGGTGGCCGTTCAGATTGAGCAGGGAAGATTGAGACCGTGGGTCTCTTGCGAGAAGGAGAAACCAAACCTGGGGGAGAGGGTTAGTCATACACCAGAGGATTTGTTAGTGTATGACATCATTTAGGAGGAGTTTCAGATTGTATTTGAGAGAAAGAGCTTCACCATGATGCGAGATAAGTTGAATTAACAATCAAATTGTTA
This sequence comes from Trachelipus rathkii, assembly GCA_015478945.1. Classification (NCBI taxonomy): domain Eukaryota; kingdom Metazoa; phylum Arthropoda; class Malacostraca; order Isopoda; family Trachelipodidae; genus Trachelipus; species Trachelipus rathkii. The sequence continues at coordinate 19,334 of JABUQX010010464.1, forward strand.
TTGTGGGTTTGGTTTGTTAATAGAAAGGAGCATTCGTTAATGCTATTATTTATTATTCGAGAGCAGTATCAGAACCCGCTTGGGCAAGCAGATTCAGAAATGTGGGGAGGGCATAGAGTGGTTTCATGGAAAATGGGAAGGAAGCGTGTATCGAAAGGGGTATTGTCTTTTTGAGAATGTATTGGGGTTACGACATCGATTTCCAAAATGGGATTCGATGAATTGGCTAGGTCAGATTCTGGAGAAATTTCCAGTACTTCATCATGCGGGTGATTTTGCGAAATTGCGTAGTTTGGATTGGAGAAATGGGGGACCCTGGGGTCCATCTTCATGCTTTCACATCAGACCCAGAACGTTCTAGAAGCGTTTGGCGACGTTTACGTTGAACAGTTTTCCATTCACCTTCTCGGAAGCTGCAGGAAGCATTAGAAGAGAATGGGTCACCATCGAGTTCCATTTGGCAGCTGTTATCTTAATTTTCATCTTCTAGCGGGTATAGAATCCCTAGAGAGGGCCGATAAAGGAAACTCGGGAGAAGAGTTATAGGAAAATTCAGAAGAGCTAGAATTATCTTGCAGACTATTAGAAGATTGCGTTGGTGAGTTGTTCATTAGATTGGGATTGTTTGCGGTACAGTCTATTGAAGCCTTTGCATTTGTCTCAGAAGTAGACTATGGCGAGCGTCTCTTCTGAGGGCGTTGCACACAAAAATTTTTTTACATCTGCGTTACTGTGTATTGTTTAAGAATTCGGGTTGCTCTATATTTTAACGGAATAATCTTTAAACTTGGCCGACTGTTCTTTCTGTGTGTTTAAAACATCTTTTCCAGGGGTTTTTAGTAATAGTGGGAGGCCGATTAAGGGACAAAGAGACTGTCTTCTTGCATAAGTTTGGTGACCCAAATTGGTGAGTATGGGACAGTGTGTCTTGGCAAGGAGTGTTTTCCAAATTTTGTATTGGATGTCTAGCTTAGTTTCATGTTAGCTTGTTGGAGTTAATGCTCAGGTTAGGCTTGTGATGGCTCTTTGACGGGAGATTTCAATCAAGGGCTGTTTTGTGCTTCTTTGAGAAGTTTGGATAAGTGTGGGCAGCTACAGGTAGGACTTGGTTGCCAGTACTTGCCTGGGGTTTCAACGGAATTAAGAGAGGTATTCTATTAGATGGGGTTGTGTTGGCGGTACTTGGACCGACCGGGCCAAGCTCTTGGACATCATCCGGGACACATCCAAGGGGGGGGGGGTGAGGGCGGGGGGGGGCGGGGGGGGGGAATGGGGGGGGGGTGGGGGGGGGGCTGGGCGGGGGGGGGTGGTGGGTGGGAATTTTTGCCGGGCGGGGCGGGGTCTCGGCGGCTGCCTCTAATTTAGCCGGGCCGGGGCCGGCGGCCGGTGGCCGGGGGCCGGGGCCGGGGCCGGGGCCGGGCCGGGGCCGGTGGCCGGGGCCGGTGGGGGGGGGCCCCCCGGGGCCGGAGGCCGGGCCGGGGCCGGGCCGGGCCGGGGCCGGGGCCGGGCGTTAGTAAAATTAGGGAAATGTAAGTCAAAAAACAATGAAAGTCATAAAACTTAATGGAAA
>JABUQX010010465.1:0-20000 GCA_015478945.1 Trachelipus rathkii
CGAGACTTTTTCTATAGTCTAGAATAATTACTATTATTTGTGTGTTATTTGAGCCAATTGGCACATGACAACCATTGGAGACTTTTAAAACATATTCGTGTTCCTACATTATTAGTTCGAAAGACTAAAACTACAAGTTGACGTAGTGGGAATAGTTTTTCACCCTCTTTCTTCCATATATCCCTCTCTCTCCAAAATTCTTCACTTTATACTATATTATATAAACATAGAAATTCTGACACCTATTATGACTTTACCGCAAATCTGAGCAATCGAGATAACATTTTCTCTGACCCGCATACTCGCTTTCAGTCTGACCAAACTTCGATGCAAAGTTTTTTATACAATTGTTCCAAGTCCTTAAATTCTTCAGAATATACACTAACTTTCTCTCCGTGTGTGTTCACTACCACAAAAAATAATTCATACACTCTTTCTACTCTTCGGGTGAGTCAATCATCCTGCTAACCTCAAGTATCATTCAACCAACCTACTATTTAATGTTATTTTGGTTTACTATAATCGGGGATTACGCACTTTTTTATTGTTTTCATTGGGAAGAGAACCATTAAAGCACTATTATTGGCTGTGAGAGACCATTTATTAATTTTATTTACTCTTCACTCCTGCAACAGAAATCAATCATTTAATATATCACGCATCCCCTCCGCGACAACGTAAACCACCTTTCCATCTAGATGTATTAATTGTTGTCGAGCCATATCAGGAAGGAGATGATTTTCTCTTAATGCACATGTGCCCAATATCAACGTATGGTCTACCATGTATTCATGAGGAACAATGAAAAATGCACCAGGTTTGGTCGTAAATCCGGTTTGAAAGTTCAATCTTAGTTTCAAAAAATGAGTAACTGGTATCCGCTTCTTATTGCCGAATCCACTTATGGCTCTCACACCAGCCTCTGCAGAAGGATACATAACTTTGTCCTCCCCAAACCTAGTTATAGCTTCTGAACTTATTAAATTTATACCTGCCCCACTATCGACTAGACAGTCAAACCGGGGGGAACCAAAATCAACTATTGTTACACAAACGATCAAAGGTTCAATATCAGCCTGGCAAAGATTAATTTCTATTACCATATCATCTCTGATATTTTCGGAAGGTGATTCAAAAAATTCATCAGGGATTTCAAAACCACCCTCATCTAAGGAGCCACGTAGTTCCGAGCCTGAATATATTTCGGTCTCCACAAAACGACTCATTTTCGTGGAGTCCGAGGGTTAAATCTAAATCCTGTGAGCAAACCGTTTGTTCTGTAATTCCCAAGCATTTCCCCTCATAATGGGACAAATTACAATTGTCACAAGGGTTCAAGAAGGGACGAGTGGAACGGGAGGCTTCATGTCTAGGAATATAACTATCCTCATTGTTATCAGAATGGGTATATGTCTGAGAAGAGATTTTTTTCACCACCCCAGACACCGGTTTGCGCGACAGCCTAGGCGGAGAATTTGAGGCACACTCAACCACTTTTGGTCCATTGTATTGTGAAGGTGACTCATCAGGGCACCTCATACCAGGATGTGGACCACCAAAAAAGGGACATGTTACTTGACATTGACGACGACGCGGGGGAGAAGTATACGGGGGAGGGTGTACGAATTATAGTGACCTATTAATTATAGATACTATAACATATATATATTATACTCTGCTTCTTCATATGTACTCATTATATCTTTCTTACAATTAACTTATATAACCATATATATAAAATTCTCTAATAAAATTATTTTGTAAGGCACTAGGTAGTGAGTGACAATTATGTATAGGAGTGAAACTATTGTTTGGTCAACAGATTAATTTTTATTCCCTAATCTTTTATATTCCCTAATTTTTACATAGGAATTTGGAGCCACTTTCCCATTTCCTATAGAAAAATGGATTTCATTATTACGTTACTTATCCTCATCAATTAAATATTATAGGGATATATAATATAACTCTTCTTTGGATGCGTATTATCATATACGCATTTCCTCGTTTAGTTTAATTAACTAGACTAACCAAGACGGCCTTATTCCTTTATGCGAGTATTTTATTTTACTTTATTACTTTATTAGGTTTATATTATATATAAAAACTTATTAGGCTTTGAGTAATTTTAGTATACTTTGTGTATATTATATATATCATTTATGAATTTCGAGGTAAACTCATATAGTAACGATTTCTGTAAAATGTAATGATAATCAAATTATATATATATATATTATATATATATATATATATTCCGTTATATTATATATATACTCACAAATATATAATATTAATATACATGAGTATTTTATATAGCTATGTTATTTTTTTAGTATGTTTCAAAAGAATACAAAATTCTGTATTAATAGTCAATTTTAGGCCTAGCAGGGATATGTGGTAATTACCAAAATCAAACATTCAAAGTATCATAAAAAGAAGGTGAATGTGGGTTTTGAATTTACAGACATGAGATTTAAATAATAACCAACTACTTGTTTTAATATATACTTTAACACCGTGTGTCTTTGTGAATATAAGATTGAGAGAATACAAATTCAGAGTTAAGAAATATTACTCCGTAGTTATTTTACTTTCTCATACCAACCGCTAAGATATCGTGTACATTATATACCAACATTTGTATAGACCTATTAGGGGTAAACGACCCAACTCCATCCAACTCTTCGCAATTTTGGATGATATTTCCCTTTTGAACGCGTATATTATATATTCTATATAATAATAAGTGAGTTAGTAATACTAAAATAATAACTTACTGTGGAGTACTAACATATATATTTTGCTAATACTGCTAAATTAAGTTTCTATATAATTTCTCCTCTCACATATCCGGGAGTAACTCCTATAATAGATCAATATAGCTTCTTTACTTATATCAGAGCCTTTTCAAGTTTTCGGAGAGTATCGTGTTAACAATAACGATTAGCACTTTCTATATTCTATATTACTCACTGCAGCTTATTTTATTATAACTTGAGATTTTGTATACCGCAGGATTGATAAGCTATGTAATTCATTATTTACTCTCTTTTTACGTTTTTTCTTCCATGATCTACTCTATAAATTAACTCTAACTCGATTTAGTAAGTGTGTTCATCAGTGGTATATACTATATGGTAAAAATAAAATAATGCAGCTTTATTTACTTATTGATTAATTATAATATTTATATTAATAATAGTGGTCTTAATATACAAACTTAATACATATCATTTCATATATATGATAAATAAGTATATAGCTGTCTATCCCTAAATATATAACCGTGAGCAGCCAATTGAATTATAAGTTGCTTTTAGGTGAGAGATTAATGTGATAGTAGCTTACAGTAAGTAACCTATCTACAATATATCACCTACATATAATGATAGATAATAAAAATAGATCCATGTCATAAGTACTCCTCAAACGTGAGTATTATTTTCTCTAGGAAATGTGAGCGACTTTTAAATACCCTTTAGCATAATTTTATTAATATTCATGAGCTCAACATATAGAGATAGCTCATTCTCAGCATTATCATTGTGTCAGTCTTTCTAATCTATCTCGTTCGTGAGCCTCATATATACAAAGATCGTGTGTCAATCTAATATCTAGTGGTGAACCTATCTCGTGTACTCTAAGAAAGAGAAGTTTTTGAGAATAAAAGGCTTGAGAAATGGGAGTGAAAATCGAGATATTTGTATGTGGCGTATTGTTCATAAGTGAGTGCTAAGAGAAGTCGGAGTTTGGAGTTGGGAGTCGATTTTTCCCCAAAACAGGGTCGGGAATTCGCGCAGACTTTCTTGAGGTGCGGCAGTATAGACTCGTTGAGGTCGACCAAAACGACTTCTTGTGGACTCCAACTGAATTAGATTATTGCATTTTATTTGGAGAACAGAGATTTTTCTTTTACGTAGAAGTTGTGAATTCTGTCCTAATTCACAAAGATTATGTAAAAGTGTAAAATATTGAAATGAGCAAGAAATGATTAATAGCTTATAGCTTATCTGGTTATCTGGAGAGACATGAGGTGGTGTTATTACGCTCGTGTGCTTATATATCTGTTTTGCTTTCTTCTATTGGGTGAGTAACAATTCTTTAGGCGCTATAAATTTCATATAAAGAAAAGCATTACATATACCACTATTATTATTTAGCAATATTTTAACAATTTTCATAATTTAATTTTTTTTCCACTTACCAGGACGTAACTCTGGTGGAGGGTTGCATTTATTTAGAAATTGTTATTTTTGTAGGTACTTGTTTGTTTAAAGAAGTAACTGACATTATGTATGTTTTACGATGACGTCATTTCCTCCCTACTCCCATCCTTCATCAAGGGAAGGGCTACAGGGTGGTCCTTTATCCCTACAACATTAGGCTCTGATTATTCACAATGAGAGTCATACTGGGATTTCCGAGGAACTTAATAACTGCATTTTTATTATTTCTTTGTAAGTAAATAAATGTTCTTAATGCTCTTATTGGTTTTCAATCGGGCAGCCAATGGACATAAAGACTTTCATTTCCCAATATTTCATATATTTCGAGTACATCATATGTAACGATCACATTATATAATGTCATCATCCAGACTTATATATCTTCATTTATATTCACATTCGAACCATTAAATATAACTCACCAGGGCTATATGCTTATTAAAATCGTCTCTGCATAAAGGGCTTGTGTTCTACGAGAACTCCTGATTGTCGTTAGAGCAATTATTAGCGTAAATTATGTTGTTTGTTACAGAATTTTGCTGTAGGATGATCTGGACTCTCATTCTAACTCGAATTTTTGTCTTCTATCTTTGTGTGATTAGGTTGATGATTAAATAGAAAGGGATGTGTTCTGATCCTAAAATACCTCAATTGTGGTTCACTCTTGTTTGAGATACGAAGTCCAGAATATTGTTGTTGGTCCTAAAGGAAACAGTATTTGTCCTATTGACGTTCTTCTTGGATCGCTCATACTATCCAACCATCGTTCTCAGGTGGGTCACCACCTTTTTCTTAACTTAATGATTCTTAGTTTTAACTGCGCAATTATCACTGAACGTACTCAGACATATCTCGTATCATAGGTGATGGATTGGGTTATAAATCAAAAGGGCTATCGGTGTATTTGGGAGCTTGTTGGGAGCACTAGAGCCTCTAAATAGATTTACACTTAAATGATTAAAGATTTATGAGAACAATCATTTTGTCTTTGTATGTAAAGGGAAGGACAACTTCCCTTTATGTACGCTGCGTAGTTGGAGAGGAGTTATTGAAAATCACTTCTAAAATCGTTGTGTAGCGAAACTTGAATATTTCTTATTAATGGCGATAAACCGAAAATCCAGAAGTATAGATAAATTAAGTTAATTGCTTTTAATCTAGTTGTTCAAACGCGGTAGGTGTAGATTTAAGATTTTAACGGGTGTAAAGCGGGATATTTAGTCTCATACTTAGACAATTTCTGCCCTGTGTCTGCTTACATTCTAAGACATACGAAAATGGATTTAGACACTGTAGGTTTGCTCAATTTATAAACCCGTCTGATTTCGGCAATTGGAATCATTATTTTTTTTTTAGGGTTTCCGTTTCTGGGTTCTGTTCTGGTTGGGGTGGCGTCTATATTTTTATAATCTGTTTGAGATCTAGTTGGGTTATTGACTTGTATTAATACTGGTCCAAAGGGAGGAAGTTTAATACTCCTAATTCAATATGACAAACGTACATACTATACAATTACTTCTCGCCTTGGTTAATATGTTAATGGACTAGTATTTTGCATCATTATTGGTTCTGTAGAAATTTACGACTAATTTTAATAACTATCTATAGACAGTGGTTGACGTATGCCCATGAAAATAAGACAGTCACTAACCTAAGACATACACAGATGGACTAATCCCTTTCTACCGCAACACGATTAAGAAACTGTCGTTAAGTACGTTCATTTCTTTTAACACACTTAGAATAAGTTTAATTTTTGTTTTGCTACTCTGGGCAGGATAAATAAAATACGGTGGTTTACAAAGGGTGGATAAAGATAGCTGCAATTTATTTCGTTGGGCCTATTCTTTAGGTTCCAAATCAGATTCTGTGACCCTATTCTCGATTTTACTCTACAACATAATCGAGAGTCCTACTACGCAGTAATATACATGTATGGCGCTCGATACTAATACTACAGATAGGAATTAGGTGGCTCAGTGTTTATTAGATTGTAACCTTTACTTTGGGTTCTTATTGCATTTCACCAATTCAATCAACATTCTTTAATTAAATATTGAAGTCATAGATATAAATTCGAAAACCAGCATCTATTAAGAATTTTGTTCCTAATTATGAAATCACAGATATAAAGAAACTCCCGTATTATTCGTACTTAATTAATTTAAGCTAGTTACAAAATTTATTTGTTTAAGCGTATGAAACAAATTATTCGGGAAAAGAAAATATCTTGATCTCTAGTAAAAAAAACTCTTCTCTCGTATTTGGTTTCTGTCCCTTCAATTCTTGCAGTCGACCAGTCGTTGCGTGACCCGATTTTTCGTTTTTGCCTTTCTATGAAGTTTTATACTATTAAATAATTTAAAAAGGTAATTATAATTATTGTTCCCTCGTGTAGTGCTATTTTTTGACTTAAAGTTATATCCGGGCATAATTAAGTTAATAATAGATAACAAGAAGCAATCACTTTCATTATTCCCTTGGAGTTTTTTCATTAAACATGATTTCATAAGTTAGGAAAGGGAAATGATAATTAAGTGTCGCCAAAGAATTGCTAAACAAACAACTGACAATCCTAAGAGAAACTACTTGGGGATAGGATAATCGAGGTCCAAATCGTTGACCCAAAGTTAGGCAAAGAATAATTGCTCTAACACTTTGAACACCTTTATTCCCCAGAAGACGACAAACTACATCTTGTCAGAGAGATACACCTAAGACGTTTTCATTAGGAAAAGGTGTTGTACTTGTTTTGTTTGACATTTTTATTAGCCGTATTTTTAATTATCAATCTAGTCCATACTCATACCCGGAAGTATTATTGGTTCTTGATAGTTACTTCCCGTTACATATACACTTAAAAATGGCGCCCGAACAGGGACCTCGTGTTCCTGCTGCCAGTGGCGCCAGATTGTGAATTCGTTCACACTGATCTTCACAGCGTTTTGAAACTATTTACATATTAATTCACTGGTTCGACTTAAAAAAAAAGTTTCGTATTTTGATTAAATCCTCACTAAAGGAGTTTCTTTCCTTTCTTAAAGAACTTTATTTCAAACTTACTTGCGTACATATTAAGCATGGCTCAAGCTCAATCCCTTGCTTCCACCAGACCGAAATCGTCTGGGAAAATGGAAGAACGTGACAGAAGGGATTCGAACCTTACTTATGATACCTTACAAAGAGAATCGGATGACGCATCATCCAGATTCTTAACACAAAACATTCGCATGCAAGCACGGGATATGCCTAGAAGGCGTAACTCTGATCCGTGCATGTACGAATATGGTGATGATGATGATATAGATGATCGGCAAATATCAATAGAAAAGGATGAAATTTTGTCCATGCCCATTGTAAGTGATTTAATGGGATGGTTTCAAAAAGATAAAAAAGTTTTAGCCGATAAGTTGACTCAATTGAAAACAAAAGCTAATGTTGTAGATAAAGGACCACCCCCTGAGCCTTCCCTTGATGAAGGTGATAGGGAGGAAACGTCCATGATAAACAAAAGTAATAAATTACTCCAACCAACTAGTGCAAAGTCACATAAGCCACCTCAGTTACGTCTGGGTGAAGCTTTGACTGATATATCATAAGTAAAATGTTGATTAATAATAATTATCCTGGTGGTTCAGTGCCTAGAGAAGACAAACCGGTAAGGAAAGTTAACCAATATCAGGTCTCCCTAGAGTAGACCTGGAATCTCCTAATAAATTTCTGTTGCCCCTAGGCCCATGGTATTTAAACCTCAATAAATGCATATATTCACGGCGACGTTGCAAGTTGCAGCAACCCTGTCTGAAATAATAACACTCCACAAAGCTATGTATAAACATTGGTTTACCAGCCTACTTTCAAACTCTTTTCGAGGACGAGGTCGATGATGACGACGTTTTGTATACTGCCGACAGACTTAAGCAGGCACAGATTGCTGACTGAAGCTCTCTATGTTGGTCGAATATTAAAAATTCTCAAAGGCTTAAAGTCGTCAATCCTGGAAAATACAATTTTGGAAGCTGACCAGGCTTTTTTTATATACTATTGGGTTGATTTTTGAGGCTTCTCGTAGCCTTCACTAAATAGATACAATGGTGCCGGTTATTGGGTAGAACAGCTTGGGGTAGTTTGTTTTAGACTTTATTAATTAATTATAAAAACACGAAGATCGGACCTATTTAATTTCCAGTCCGAGACACACTCATCTTCGATGGTATGAGGACGGAAACGTAAGAAGAGTCATACCGATTACAAGGCTTAATTTCACAAGCGGATTCATCGTAAGCGCGGGAGAAAGCATTCGTATGTAGCCTCAGACTTGAAAGGCTCGCTAGAAGAGCTTATCGTGGTCTCGATATGAGAGAACAGAATAAATTGCAGAGAGCAGCACGTTTTATGTAAGATATACCAATAATATGAAAGAGCGTAGCCAAGAAAAGTATATAAAATCGCAGATATGGTATGGACAGTGGGTAGATCAAACCCAACAAACCCATGGTACACAAATAGCTTGGGTAATCACCGACGCCGACTCGTTAGGAGTGATAATTAGAATCTCCCACTCCTATATCTCAACGCTTCTCTTCAGCACCTCATAGAAAGGTGGTGGAGATAACAAAAAGCGGAACAAAACCCTTGATGTTTTGGATGAGTCACTCAGTAATACAAATAGATACAGTATATCCACGTTGGACGGATGTACTAAAGAATCGTGGTACCCGATCTAATGATAATACAAGTACTAAAAATACTCAAGCCAAAAGTTTTTATAACAATGGTAAGAATAACTCGCAGGAAAGGCAGTCTGGTAGTCGATATTACAGAGACAATAGACGTAGTCCGTCCCAAGAACGTGTTAGAACCTACAGTAGGAAAGATGACCATCCTGTAAATAGGGAAGATAGGGAAAAAATTATCTGTGCCTATTGTGAGAAGGTGGGACACCATATGGAACAGTGCTACAAATATTTGGGTGTTTGTAGTTACTGTAAAAAGAAAGGACATAGGAGAGTAGAGTGCAGGTCCTATAATTCGGCACGGTCTTCCCCAACTCGTCGACCAACAACCTGTCCTTTTTGTAAAGGTCCACATCTGGGTATTCGATGTACTCATGAGGCTCACTCTGAGTATGAGGTTTGCCAAACTGATGAGACTCCACCGTTCAGAATCAATGGAACCAAAAGCTAGTCTGAGGTGTGCCTACAATTCTCCGCCTAGGCGATGCGCAAACGGTGTCTGAGGAGATGAGTATATATATAAAATATATTGACTTAACAATGAAGGATACGTTATAATCTTTATTTTCGCTCAAAATTGAAGTTTTAGTACTCGCTAAATAACCCCTTTTTCTTTCAATATCATATAGATGAGATTAAAGTTACTGGTCCCATTATGAGGGGAAATGCTTGGGAATTACAGAACAAACGGTTTGCTCACAGGATTTAGATTTAACCCTCGGACTCCACGAAAATGAGTCGTTTTGTGGAGACCGAAATAAATTCAGGCTCGGAACTACGTGGCTCCTTAGATGAGGGTGGTTTTGAAATCCCTGATGAATTTTTTGAATCACCTTCCGAAAATATCAGAGATGATATGGTAATAGAAATTAATCTTTGCCAGGCTGATATTGAACCTTTGATCGTTTGTGTAACAATAGTTGATTTTGGTTCCCCCCGGTTTGACTGTCTAGTCGATAGTGGGGCAGGTATAAATTTAATAAGTTCAGAAGCTATAACTAGGTTTGGGGAGGACAAAGTTATGTATCCTTCTGCAGAGGCTGGTGTGAGAGCCATAAGTGGATTCGGCAATAAGAAGCGGATACCTGTTACTCATTTTTTGAAACTAAGATTGAACTTTCAAACTGGATTTACGACCAAACCTGGTGCATTTTTCATTGTTCCTCATGAATACATGGTAGACCATACGTTGATATTGGGCACATGTGCATTAAGAGAAAATCATCTCCTTCCTGATATGGCTCGACAACAATTAATACATCTAGATGGAAAGGTGGTTTACGTTGTCGCGGAGGGGATGCGTGATATATTAAAAAAATCCCCCCAAAGTTGCATGATTTCCATAAATAATGTAACCGTTGTACAAAATAATGTGAATGATACTGAGATCATGTACGATCAAGGAAATGATCGAAACCTTAGAATTATTCTGAAAGGACTGGAACAAACACAGAAAACTTTTGATTGGAGTTTGGTCCACAGGCAGTATCGGATGTATCGTTCTCAGATTTGCGTAAAAGATGGCATAATATTTTATAAAAATAAATTGGGAGACTTGTTATATTTGGTTTCAATGGATCTTTTACTACATATAGTTTTAAGTCTCCATGTGTCATGTGCCCATATTGGGCGATTTAATTCAACTAATTCTAAACAGGACGGATCTAATGGAAGAACTGGAACTCCTTATCACTGTTGCCCTGTTTGCTAAATGCAGAAAACATTTTCCACTAATGTTGTTCCACCAATGCTGAAGATCCTTGCAAGTTATCCTTTTGATCTATGTGCAATGGATCTTCTCCAATTTCCTAAAACCTTTAGTGGGAATAAATATTGTTTAGTGGTAATAGACCATTTTTCTAAATGGGCATCGGTAGTTCCCATTGCTGATAAATCTAGTGTGACTGTTTCAAAAAAATTTAAGCACCAAATATTACCTTTTCTTCCTAAGGTACCAAATCGAATTTTAACAGATAATGGAACAGAGTTCACTTCTCAGGTTTTTCAACAGGTGTTGCAGGAAGGTAATATTAAGCATATTCGTACCTCGCCACTTCATCCCTCGAGTAATGGGGTGTGCGAGAGGTTTAATCGTAGCTTGATTCAAATTTTGAAATGTTTAGTTTTGGAGAAACCAGCTGAGTGGGATGAAGAATTAGCTTCCTCTGTATTAATATATAACAACACTTTCCACAGCGCATTGAATATGTCTCCTTCTGATTTTCTTATAGAAAAAGCACACTCCGCTAGTCATACCTTCCCACAATATTGGAAGGAAGGTAGTGCTAACTTTAGGCCTTATAAAAAGGGCCAAAAAGTCGCTCGGAAGGTCGTCAGAACGGGCCCAAGTACTATTATGAAGTTTCAATGCAAGTGGGAAGGTCCTTTTGTGGTAGAGGAGGTAAATGCTAATAGAGTAACATACATTATTAGGAGACTAAATAGACTTACTAATAGATTACAAAAAGTCCATTTTTCTCATTTAAGAAGATGGATTGACATACCTAATTATTTGCGGAAGTACTTAAATCGTAATAAAGATATTAGTAGCAAATTTTTTTCAGACAATACAGACAATACTGACTATTTAGACGACGACGAAGACGGGTTAGATGTAGTTTCGGAATCGGGGACCGTGATTACAGAAGATGGGGAAACACCTGTAGAAGCTGAATTGTTTGATGATAGTTTAAGTCATATAGCAGAGGGAGATGCCGATTTTGAGGGTTTTCTGCAATTGCAATTCAATCCTATAGCCGTGGACACTTTTGCACAATTACCTGATCTGTCGGCTGATTTAAGACATTTATATGGCGATCAGGACATTGACATGGTAGATAGCACTAATGGTGCAAAGTCACCTCCTTTAACTTGCCCTTCTCTAACTTCGACGATTACCCCGGTGGTACGGTTTTCGTTACCTGCGGTGGAAATTCCTCCCTCGATTGTGAGTTCTTCGAGTTCTTCTTTGGTTGGGTTGGATCAATTGGGGGTTGACCATGTGGATGTGTCAACGACTAACTTTGCGGAAACCAAGGATAGCGATAGTATAATATGTGCGGGAGGGGGGATTCTTGCAGCTCCTGTTCAAACACCTACATTGGATTATCATGACTTGTACGCTCATGAATATCCAATTCAATTTCAGTATCCTTCTGTATTGGATTCATCGGTTCTGGAGGGGAATGACAATAGAACTGAGGCCTCTCTGATGCATTCATTTGGGAGTTCTAATATGTCAGAGATTTTGGCAGATAATATGGAAGATCACCCCCCTTTCAATACATTTTTTAGAGATAGACCACCCTCAATAGGTGTCGGGTCTCCAAGGGGAGGGGGAATAGAAAAGGAACAGTGTGAGATTAGTATGAGTTTGATGGTAGATAATACCATGGATGAATTCAGTAGTTTAGAATATTCCAAATTGACGGAATTTTATGGGTTTAGCCCATCTCCAAGGGAAGCGTTAGCTGAAAGTTCTCCTGTACGAACTTGTTCGTCTCTAAGTCAAGCAGAGACAACTTCACCTTTTAAAATATTGGGAGAAGTCATAGGGAATGCAAACAATATTCGTTTGGATGCCAGTGATTTATTCTTGGTAACTATACCCAACGAGGTAGTAAATGCTAGACAGACACGACGTATGGGACCAGCACCTGAGTTACCTCATATTATGCCGGCTCCGATAGAGTATATAAAGAAACGTCGGCGGGATAGTCAGCTTTGAAATATTTTTGCTGGATTATCAGATAAGTACTATTTTCTCCCTAGAAGAGAAAATGGTTGTAAATAATAAGTATTACTTTCATACATAGCCTGTTTAAACGATTATCTTTCTCCATAGAAGAGAAACTTAACTCGATTTAGTCTTGTTTTTAAATGAAAAAAAAAAAACTAATTTTTTGGGGGATATTTTGCTAAACTAGGCGTGGGTTATCATAAAGAATTTTTTCCTTAAAAATATTTTTATGATAAATTGTCAATATGACTAAAGGTGAACAACCATTTTGTTGGGCACTCAGAGAAATCACTTACTTAACCACTTACTTTCAAAGATTGAAAGATGGGGTCATATAAATGGGTACCTGGTTATAAAATATATTGCTTTGGTAATATATTTTATATTAAATTATACTCAATAAATTTATTATTTCATGTATGTTTAACCCTAATTTTTATATCCAGTTTCCCCAGTTTTTAGCTAATCTAGGTCCACTCACGTGCCGAAGTTGTTTGATGATGGCTGGACGATGATATCTGACGTTAGTATTGCTCATTGTCGACAGCATACCACAGACCAGAAGATCTGCGAGGAATAAAACGGTTTGGAATGGGATGTTATGAATAATCAAAAGGATTGTTCATAACAGACATTCATTAAATTAATTTAATACTGTTTATTTATGTTGTACTTATTATTTATAACATTATATTTCCTATTAAATATGATGTTATGTTTTTGCATCTCCATCTATAGTTGGGATGCATAGGATATATGGAAAGCAAAAAGGTGGTAGTGTAAAGTTTTTTACATGACGGTTTCAATAAGGAGGTCTATGATCATCTTATTAATGAAATGAATATTCAGTCAATCAACAAATGCTGTCACGGAAAAACAAACAAGGGAAAACGAGCAATTAAATAATTACATGCATAGAGCAAAATGTTTAAAACCATTAATTAAATCTAATAAAATTGGTGATGAGATTTTTTTTTGATTAATTATTTATTATTTAATATTTTAATATATTAATTTGAAGAGCTAAATATCGAGAGTTGAGTGTGAATGAATTATGTTCTTTCTTGTGCTCTTAATATAATAACTGTTATATGTTCTTTTTAGGTACGTGGTGTGTTGATGTCTGTGTTGGTGTTTGTGCTAAAAAGAAATTGTTAAAGCAAAGCACACACCGATTATATAGTTGTATTTAACACTACTCCCTAATTATGTCACTTTTTTTATTGACCGTAGGGTCTTCGGAGGCTAGCCTAATTCGAAATGAAAAAAGATATTTAGCTAGCAAATATAATATCAACACTCGAATAGATTATAGCCCTGGTCGCGTCTTATCAGAGTGTGTGGCCAAAGTAGAGGCCCTCATGTCATCAAACATAGATTGTATCTTGCTGTGGGCCTTGACAACCATAGCATGGAAGAAAAAGGAACTTACCAATAATGATGGTAAAACTGTAACAGTAATTATACCTAACCCTGATTATGATATAGAAGACATTCCCTCGTTGATGTCACAAATACAAGCTGTAGTCGACAAAGTCAATCCCCAAACTAAAGTAATCTTGATGATTCCTCCAATTGTAGACCTTTATACATTTAATAAAAATAGAATTGTAAAACAGTGGGGGGATTCATTTGCGGGATATTGTATTGATGACCCTGAGCTTGATCCTAAAAAACTACAGGATCACTCCATTCAAAGTTTTGATCAATTTGAGTCTTTGGTTTCAGACCATTACACTTGGCCAAAGAAGCTTGTAATTAGGGGTGTTGAAATTATGAATTTCCATCATGGGGTATCTAAGAATAATGTGAGCAATAATATTACTCCCCATAATAAATATTTTAGAAAAGTACAAGACACTCTAAAATCACCCTTACTTCTTGATGGGCTGCACCCAAATAAACTATTTTTAGATGCCTTAATTGGAAGGTATCGTCAGTATTTTGTTCCCCCAAAACAAAAAGTTCAAGCACCTAGACCAATTTTACCCTATTCACGTAGTATGACTCAGGGTACACATCGAAAGACAAAAAAGAATTTCAATCAAAGTAGATATTATGATAAATCCTATTATGATTATTCCCGGCCTTCGACTTCTACATATATTCCAGAATTTAATAAATCTCTGGAACCAGATACCAGATATTATGGTTATTCCTCCTATTCAGGAAACAATCAAAGTAATTATTTTGAGCCATTGTCATATAACGTTGGTGGACAAGCAGCCCCTGGAGTGCTGTCAGCTCAGGCAATGACTACACCCTCGAGTAGTAGTATGCCAACTTCAGGTAACCCCTCTTGGTTATCTTATAGTAATGAAATTTATACACCTGTTACTTCACAAAACACTGCCAATTATAATACTGCCTCGTACAGTATTCCTGGCCCTCAGCCTGAATCAGTTTCCAATCTGGATTTAGATATAGGAGACCTGGATAAAATTCAACGGCGGTCTGTGCGTTCAGCTATGCAAGCTCTGCAGTGGAATAAATTGTCCTCTGACAGACGTAAATTAGCTATACAGCATTGGATTAAAGTAATATATGATGAAGATGATTTGAGTAGGGATTAATGCGGTTAACGTCACCCTAAATGAAATAACTTTTGTAATATATTTTATATTTTTATATCTAAAGAAATTACGTTCAAATTATTCATAAATAAACTTTGAGATATTAGTTATTATTAAAAAAGAATATTTATTTTAATATTATACATGGAAGACTTTGTTTTGTTTTATTTAAATCTGTAGCACTCCCTCGAGCAGTGCTACCTTTTGAATTAAAATTGGTACACCCTTTAGTACAGTACTCATATTTTTTTTCCGCGCAATATTGGTTCGCTGTTTTAGACGAACCCTGATCTCCCTTGTTAATTAATTTCTTTCTGATTAACTAGCCTTTCCATCATTTGTAATTTTTCTTAAAAATGGATGTTTTTTATAAAGGGGGGGGTTTAAGCTTATATTTCTTTTTTTTTATTTTATTCAGGGGGGATGTAAGGGGGATCATCGTCTCTCACTGACCCAATACCCAAACAAGTAACTAAAAGTTCTGTATTTATATATTCATTTATGATAAACCTTAAAAACTAGGCTTGCCACTAATTCTTATATTGTTCCAGAGAAGTTATTGATGATAATATAATTCTTTGTATATCTGGACTCCTTTAATATTTTGTTACTTTTGTTAATGATAATTTCTAAACATTCATATTCATAATTGAGTCCAAGTCCAGAAGTATTGTGTTGGTCCTAAAGGAAACAGTATTTGTCCTATTGACGTTCTTCTTGGATCGCTCATACTATCCAACCATCGTTCTCAGGTGGGTCACCACCTTTTTCTTAACCTAATGATTCTTTGTTTTAACTGAGTAAATACATGATAATACTATAATAATAATTATAAATCAATTCGTTGGGTTAATGAAGATTAAGATTCAATTAAATATAATAATCAATAATTGTTGTTTACAGACCTCTATGTCTGCCTTTGGAAGGGTCAGTGAAATATAGCTGTGCGAGAGAACAATTACCGAAATAGAATAAGAGCCTCTCGTGGAAGTTAATTTAACTAAAGGGTTAGTTTTGATTCTTTTTAATTCAATAGACATTATTAGTTTTGTAATTATAAAAGTTCTAATCATATATTTTTGATTAGGGTTCTGTTCTGTTGTTTTATTCTATGGTCCTATTTTGACTTTAATTCTGGTCCAAATCACCATTCAATTCAACTCATCTTCAATCTGTTCTATATTCTCTGGTTCGGAGTACATTGAAGTGGTTGACGTATGCACATGATTGAGATCCTTCCTAAACATACAGAGGAGTATCTAGAGAAAGAATTGGTTGAGATTAACCTTAATTTTTGGTCTACATTAATATAGAAATACTTAAGTACTACACTGTACTACTCTACAAGAATCTACTACGATTACTACAGAAGTGAAAAACTACAGATAAAAGTCATTAATGAACTTACTTGGAATTCCTGATATAACAACTTTCTCATCTGAAGCCTTTAAATGAAGTCTTTGTTAACAATTGAAAACAGCATCTATTAAGAATTTGTTCCTTCTGAAACAGAGAAGATAGAAACAGATTATTAATTAATTTAAGCTAAGTTACAATTTATATGTTAAGCACTATTGGGAAAGAATACTTACCTCTATTCTCTCGGTATTTGGTTTCTTCCTTTCATTCTTGCAGTCTTGCAGTCGAACCAGTCTTGCGTGAACGATTTTGTTTTGCATTTATATGAGTTTATATTATATTCAATAATTAAAAAGCGTATTAATCTCGTAGCACTCCCTCGTGTAGTGCTATTTTTTGACTTAAAGTATATCCGGCATAATTAAGTTAATAAAGCATAACAGAAGCACACTTTCATTATTCCCTTGAGTTTTTTTTTCATTAAACATTGATTTCATAAGTTAGGAAGGGAAATATAATTAAGTGTGCCAAAGAATTAGCAAAACAAACACTGACACAATCCTAAGAGCAAAACTACTGGCGGATAGGATAATCGAGGTCCAAATCGTTGACCCAAAGTTAGGCAAAGAATAATTGCTCTAACACTTTGAACACCTTTATTCCCCAGAAGACGACAAACTACATCTTGTCAGAGAGATACACCTAAGACGTTTTCATTAGGAAAAGGTGTGTACTGTTTTGTTTGAATTTTTATTAGCCGTATTTTAAATATCAATCTAGTCATACATACCCAGGGAAGTAACTTATTGTTCTTGATAGTTACTTCCCGCATTACATATTATATATATATATATATATATATATATATATAATATATAATATATATATATATATATATATATAATATATCATATATATATTATAATATTATATATATCTTTATATATATAATATATATATATCATATATATATATTATATATATATAATATTATATATAATATACTTCGAAGTGTTGAAAATTACCTCCATTTTTTAATGGTGCCACTTTTTTTTTCTCTTTTGCGGTTCATATTCTTTACGACACTCATCTCCAGGCAACCATATAACTAACACGCACCATTTATCCCACAATATATAGCACACTGAATTAAAGTAACAAACAACCCCTCTTCTAGATTTTTAAACACAACCTTACAGACATCCCTATACTTCATATCCCTGTGGGGTGGGGAAGAAAGAGAATTGCCCACATCGCTATGTTCCCTTGCGTGTCCGTAGAAGGCGACTATAGGGACGGGGGTAAGTTGGGTTGGCTGCCAACTACCTCTTTCTCTTGCCAGAATGCTAATGCGGCCTCGGATGAGGGTTCGTGATCGCCGTAAAACGGCTTCTATCTTCGGCGAAATTGTATGAAATGTTTATTGGTACAGGGAATGTCAGAGGAATAAATGTTTGAGGAGAAAGAGGAAGAGAGGTGATGGATGTATTTAAGAAAGGGCAAATTTGATTGCCTCGCTGTGACTGAAACGAAGATGAAAAGAAACGGTGAAATGAGTGGTGTGGTGTGAATATGTGTGTGTTGCTGTGTGGAAAGGAATGAGAGAGGGAGAGAAGGAGTTGCAATTTTGATGAGTGGCACCTGTGATACAAAGCTATGTAGACTTTGTGTTTGGCCGAGGTCCTAGGATTGCAATAGTAAATTTAAGATTGAATAAGGTTTAAGGTATGTGTGTTGTGACGTATGTCGCATATGAAGGGAAACGTTGAAGAAGAGTCGGATTTTTTTTTTGGGATAATCTGAATGATGTCTTGGATGGGGTGATTAGGAGCTTCAGATTGATAGTTGTGGGGGGGACCTGAATAGTTGGATAGGTGATCAAAAAAAGGGATGGTATAACAGGCTGTTTTTTTTGGGTTGGCGGGAGAAAATGAGAATGGTAGGAAGGTGATTGAATTTTGTGAGGAGGAAGATTGTTAGTAACGGTAAGTAATACTTTTTTAAACACAAGAGTATCCATAAGTATACTAGAGTTGGTTGTAGGTAGAGATGGGTTATCGAAGTGAAAGTATGATTTTGATTTTGTGTTGGTGAAAAGGAGATGTTGAAGTTATGTGTTGGATGTTAAATAGAGGTGGTTAGAATTGGGATTATCGGATCATTAATGTTGTTCTATGTAAAATTCAGTTAAGTGGGGGCTTGGAATGGAGAGGAAGGTGATACGAAAGGAAGTAAGTAAAATTAAAAGTGAGAGTGAGAAGTAAGTGAGCAAGACAATAAGTTTAAGTATGTAAGAGCGCTTGCTAGTAATCGGTTGAATGTGAACAAGTTGATACCTAACAATCTGTGGGCAAATGAAGGAAGCAAATTGTTAGCAGTGCAAGGAAGTGTGTGGATGTGCTAAAGTAGGATATAAGAATGTTTAACAAGTGATGGTGGAATGAAAGAGGTGATGAAAGCGGTTAAAGGTAAAAAAGAAGCGTGGTTGAATGTACTAAAGCAAATGATGAGTCTCCAAAAGAAAAGATGGTAAATAAATAAGAGGAAAAAAAAAGAATACTAAAACGGTGCATACGTAGGAGAAAACAAGAGGTAATGAACGATTTGGAAGGAGGATGAATGCGGACATACAGGGAATAGGGAAGCTTCTCTTTGTGAAGAAGCGCGAAAGTTAAGAGATGAGAAATAAGGGATCTTCTGCGCTTAGAATAATGAAATAAGGGATGGTGTTTTTTGTACTGTATGAAACGGATGTGAGGGGAGTGTGGAAAGAACCATTCATCCTCCAACAATATAACAGTATGAAGAAGTAATAGTGAATGTGTGTGGGTTTTGATGGTGCCAGAAGGAATAGGTATTTGGGGATGAGGTTATTAAGCAAGGAGGAGGAGGTAAATGGTAGAGTGAGAACAGTTGAAGAATAGTAAATTGCAGGGTATAGATGAAATTTACTGGTGAATAATGATCAAGAACGGAGGCGAGATGGTGAAAGATTGATTTGAAAGTTTTGTAATAAAGCGTTATGGAGGGTATAGTTCCAGGGATTGGAGGAGAGCGGGTAATAGTACCCTTATATAAGGGTAAGGGAGAAAAAAGGAACTGATAGAAATTATAGGGAATAAGTTTATTGAAGTGTTGTAGGGAAGTATATGCTGGTATTGTTGGTCGAAAGAGTGCGTCGAGTGACTGAAGGACTTGATTGGTGAAGAAAACAAGGTGCGTTTAAGGAGTGGTAGATAATGTGTGATCAATCTTTACATTGAAACAAATGATTGAGAAAATGAGGGAGAAGAAGAATAATTGTATTTAGGTTTATGGATTTGCAACAGCGTATGATAGAAGTTTAATAAGGAAGCTTTAAAAT